>JAHDVE020003759.1:0-60343 GCA_022606495.2 Halesus radiatus | reverse complement strand
TGATAAACTAATTTTTAATATATTTTCATATGAAGCAGTAACTTGGTGATGTGACATGATAATTTAAAAAATAAAGTATTATACTGCCCTGACGAAGCTACGGTAGTAGCGAAAGCCGGTTGGCTAAAGTATAAATAAAAGTGATGTAAACAAAATTATTGTCTTAATTTTTAGTAGTTTGACTAACGGGTGCTTCTCATTCAAAATCTTACAATAAACTTAGATGGTTTGGGCATGTACAGCAAATGAACGGAGAAAGGAGTGTAAGGAGAATACATGACACAAATGTGAATGGAAGAAGCCGGTGAGGCCCGAAGAAAACATGACGCAATCAAGTGAATCAAATACTTGAGTCAGGCCATGTCAGAAGTCAGAATAATACAAGAGAATGTATGAGACGATGTATGAATGTGAATTGCCAAAATCGAGTTGTTTGGCGGTCCGTCCTCTCCGCCTAACCCTGCCTAAACGGAGTGATGATTAGTTAGTTAGTTTGGTTATGCCTGTACCATCATATAGAATCAGCTCCCGGAGTTAGGACACTTTACCCCCGGACTATGTATGTATGAGTGTGAGTATTGGTTGGACCCATAACCTTTCAATTTTTGTTACAATATAAATTGATCTCAATTTATTGTTATTATGATAAAGTTGCACGTGGACACGGTGTCCGGAAACTAGTGGTACAAGCGAGAAACTGATAAATCTACATCACATATTGAGACGATTTTGTGGTGCGCAAGTAACTTTATCATTTTGGGTTTCATTTTCGAGTAATTTGAGTTTGGTTTTCTATTTTTGTAAAATATTTGGTCGCTACTAATTACTATCAGCTGTTTGTGGTGTTTTAAAATCCGTTGAAGCGTAGACCCGACTACAATAGTATCAATTTTTATTGGAATAACTTATTGAAGCTTCTAAGCCTCATTGTAATTTATTTTTTTAATCGCTTAAGATAATATTAACAAATCTCAAATTAAATACGAAACAGAAAAGACACAGAAAATTTATTTATTATAATGAGATTTATAAGCTTAATAAATTATCCAAGTTCTCTCCTCCACACAGCATCCCCAAAGATGATATAGGCCTTGAGGGAAATTATTGCTGTGTGGAGTTACTGTAAAAAAAAAGATTCTTTAACCCGTAAGTTGATGAAAAAAAAAATCAAAATGATCAGATAGATATTTTTATTTTGTTTAGTTCTTTATGTGATGAAGATTCACCAGTTTCCCGCTTGTACCACTAGTTTCCGAACACCGTGTGCATATAATATAAATAAATATTTACCGTCATCTTTTTGACTGGTCGCAGATATTTCTGAACAAGAATAGTAGGCGGGAATTAGACGGTTTTCTGATCTCTGAAAATAAAAAGAAAGGAATGTAAGAGAATATACATGATGCAAAAGTGAATAGTAGAAGAAGTCGGGGACACCCGAGGAAGACACCATCAAGTGAAGTACTTGAGTCGGGCCGTGTCAAGAGTCAGAATAGTGAAAGAGTACGTATGAATTTTAATGAAGCAAGGAGTGTGTGCCAAGAGCGAGTTGCGTGGCGGTCCATCCTCTCTGCCTACCACTGCGGATTAAATCAGACGGGTCAATTTAAAAAAAAACGCCTGACTATTTGAAAAGAAATAAATCAATATGCTTACCAGCTGGCCGATTGTCTTCTGCAGGTCCGCCTCACTGAATCTGGCCAAATAGGAGGTCTGCTGCGCTTCAGTCCTCGTTATTGCCGCTTTAAAATGGTTGTTAATGATCTGCTTCTTAACACTAACTGCAAAAGAAAAATTTGTGTTACCAATAATAAATTTAAATTTTCCAACGTTATTTCGTCGTCCACAACACATATTAAATTACCTCATACTTTAGTAACTTTCCGGGAGATCCAAAAATCCATTATTTTGTTTGCCAGATTTTTATATAGTTCATTCATTACATGTTTCGCTAATGTGGTTTTAATGATGCATCATATTGGCAAAACTTGTAATAAATAACTAATAACATGTTTTTTTTTTTTTACAGTAACTCCACACAGGAGACCCTGAGGGAAATAATTTCCCTCAAGGCCTATATCACATTTCGGAATGCTGTGTGGAGGGTCTTTAAGAGGATAGGATGGAGAGAACTTGGGTCTTGAAGAGACCCATGTTATAGGATGGAGGAAACACAGAGGCCGGCAGATCATTCCACAGCTGAGCTGTTGAACACAAGAACGAATCGTAGAAGCGACCCGTTCTCATGTGACAAATGTCAACCGTGTGCAAATGTTGGGCGCGCGTTTGGCGTGTTTACCGACCATGCACCGGTGGCGAAGGGATCAATGACGCTAGTTCCTCGGAGCATCTTCCATTAAAATACCGGTGGAGCAAGGACAGCATTCCCACCTGACGTCTGTGCTCCAAAGATTGCAACCCGTCATTGGCAATTGGGTCAGGGAGTAAAAAAACAAAAATTAAAGAAAATTTAAATCTTTCACAGGTCGACAACTACAAGAAAACGTGACCACGCTGAATGCAAGCAAAACTGAATTTATGTGGATTGCACCACCTTCTGCGCTTAATTCACAATAGTCCAATAACAGTCTCTGAATAATAATAACGATAATTGGATTACTTCTATAGTACCGTTTTCGTGGGAAAATCACCTCAGGGACGCTGTGGATATTATTCCTTTAACCGTTTTATTGCTGTGCTTATTTTATAAGTAGGTACGTAAATTGCTAGATATTTTGTATTATTAGAAAAAAACATGGTATTAAAAAAAAGCAATAACTTGGACAAAAATCAACAAATTTTAATGATTCTTTTTGCAATTAAACTTATAAATAATGGTTTCTTATGCATCTAATAAAAATATTTTTTTTAATTAAAAAATAATGTCACTTCGGAATTATTCTGTTTTCTCTTCTTACAGCAGCCGCAGATGAAGAAGATTCACTTTCTATTCACATTCTTTTATTACGATGGCCAATAATGACACTTTCATCATCACTGTTATCTGATTGAAGATATCATCGGCAATAATAATGTCGCTGTCATTTTATGCATCGTCCACAATAGAACTAAGATCCGATATAATGCAAATATCGATTCAATTTATTAGAACAGGATAAACAATAAATAAAGTATATAAATTTTTATTAACTAAATGAAAAAAATGTTTTGAAACTAAGTCAAGACACGCCAAACGCAATACACCGCTCTCAAATGGTACACGTGCTCCATTTGTGTTTACTGGGATCAAAACATTGTTTCAATGAATACTCAACTTGGCAATACAGTAAAGCTAGTGTATTTTTTCTAAGAAAATTGAAATTCATAAGAAGATGTCTACCAACAGATTCTGCTAAGACTCTGGTAAATGCTCCTGTAGTCTCCAGATTGGACTACTGCAATAGTGTTTGTATGCTGGTCTGCCTAATGTACATTTGAGCAGACTGCAAGAAGTGTTCAACACAGCAGCTCGTCTAATATGCGGTGCCACCAAATAATGTCGCATCACTCCTCTTCTACGTGACTGCCTACACTGGCTTTGAGTCACAGAAAGAGTTCAGTTTAAAATTTTTCTTATGGCATATAAGGCACTGAACAAGCTGGCACCATCATACTTGACTGATCTTTGCATTAGGGACAATCTTACTCAGAGGCAATTCATGCTCAGGTCGGCCAAGTCTGATGCATCGAACAGACTGGTTGAACCCTCTTGTACGAATGCTGCTAAATTTAGGGACAGAGCTTTCAATGTGCTGGATCCACATTCTTGGAATAACCTTCCATTTGGTTTGAGGTCAGAAATAAATTTTAAAACCAAAGAAAAGTCTAAAAATAAAACTATTTAAAAGGGGCTACAAACTCTAACAAGAAAATGTTAACCGCCCTTGAGGTGATGACAGTCAATAAACGGCGCTATAGAAAAATTGTATAAGGATTCTGTACGTTCTGGTGATGACTGTGACACCACGAGTGATAGGTATACCGTGATCCGTTGTTCTCTGAGCTTATATCATGAGCATATAACAAAAAGAGCTTACAACGACAGGACCATACAGCACTGGGTGACATTGTTATTTTTCGTATAAATAACGACCCTTGATGCCGCCGGTCTAAAACGCAAATGGTATTTTACTACGTTAATACTGCAAATAAGTGAATACAAGGGCTTGCATTTCCGATAAACGATTATAAATACAGTACGTTTTGATAGCGGTTTAGGATGGAATCACTACCTTCTTTCACGAATTCGTCTGATAAGTTTTTGGAGTCGATACGGAACAAATGAGGGAATCCGGGTTTCTTCACTTTAGAACGAGGCATTGTAGGTTTATTTGTAGACCACAAAACACTGAAAAACGTTCAAAGCAGAATTCAGAAAAGTTTTTATTACTCACAAAACGAATTTGAAACAAGACCAACTGAATTTTGGAATAGACAATCGAAATTTTTTGTTTTTATTGTATTACCAGTTACAAAATATTATTTTCCCCATACGAACTTTCAGGGTTTGCTTGATAATAAAAAAGAATGGCGTCGAAAGGTTCGATCATCCGGTCGTCCTTTCCTAAAGTCAACCTACCAACTTTAAGAAAGGACGACCGGACGATCGAATCTTTCGACTCCATGGATTTTTTAGCATCGGGCAAACTAGTTGATATAGCCTTTTGCAATCAACTAAAATAAATGACCAAATTCACCGAAATATTTAGATTTTAAATGTGCATTTTAAATAATAGGAATTCCCAGATTAGACCGGCCATAAAATAAATTTAGTACAAAGGCTAGCCGAACCTATTGTTAGGAAAAATCGTAACTAAAATAATATAATCTTAACTGCTATTTTGGGAAAGCCCGCAATTCCGTTGGAATTTTATGGGACGGCAATAATCCCCTCAAAGGAATTGAGCCGCTGATGGAACGACCGCTGAACAATACAGGTAGACAGGTAGACAGCAGGACAGTGGGCTCTAGGAGACAGTCGATTGCGAGAGTCCGCCCAGGACGGAGAGTCGAGTGAAAGCTTCCACCGAGGCAGCACGAGTCGGGTGCAGTCTTCCGCGCAGGAAGCAAAGTCAGGTGCAGTCTTCCCCCGAGGAAGCACGAGTCGATTGCAGTAGTCCGCCCAGGACAGAAGAGTCGGTTGCAGTAGTCCGCCCAGGACACACAGCCAAGTGAAACCTTCCGCCCAGGAAGGTTCCTATTCTCGCTCCTTGGAGAGGCCGCCCAGGTCCTCTACGCTCTACGAATTCTACGCTTCCATCCCAGAAGGAAGTAACTGATCTTCGCCCTTCGGAGATCAACATCGGAGACCGCCCAGGCCTCTGATTATCGCCGCGTTGCACCTACTCCCGATCCGGAGGTACACGAATACGTAGTGCGAACTCGAGGACTCTACATACAACGCAGCCACTGGACCCTGGACATCATCCATCACCAAAAAGGGAAGTGCCTGACTCTAATGATAATTCCTCCCACATTGCCTAAGCCAGTGAACCTCTAATTTTAAGTACAAAGACTTTAACAGTAGAATTAAGTAATTACCTAACCAGTGAACCTCTAATTTTAAGTACAAAGACTTTAACAGTAGAATTAAGTAATTCGGTATCTAGTTTTATTGAATTGTCTAATTAAGTTTTACTCTAGTTTAAGACTAAACCCACGTATATAAAAATAAATTACTTGTAACTACCTAAGATCGCATTTCTATTCCTCCCTTTTTGCGTTATTCCTAGAATAATACCAACTGCCCGACTCACCGTCATATCATAGTCGGTGGCTGGCTCAATTTTAGAAGTGATTTGTCATATGAAAAGTTTAAGTAAAGGGATTTTTTTTTCTGTCGCCTTACAACACTATTCTCCCTCACTGCCCGGCTGTCAGATACATATATCGGCAAAATATGTTATTCTGTAACAATAATTCTGGGACAAACTACCAAATGCATGCACCCATTTCTCGTCTACATATACTTGGAAATAAATTCACCTCTGCTATAGATATATTTAATATAAGTTTACCCATATTTAAAAGATACCTGAACGATATTTTTATGTTGCAACAATTATAAGAGCATCGTATAAGAGCTATTGTTTAATTATTATGTTTTATATATATATATTATCTTTATACCCATCTACAATCCAAAAACTTGTTCCTCTTTTTTTCTTTCTATGTCATAAATATGTTACACTTATATACCAACTATGCATCATGTTATTTTTTTCTTTTAAGTTCTGTACACATAATCAAATAAATAAATGTTAAATATGTAAAAGCCCTTTTGGGCGTTAATGAATGAATAAATGAATAAATGAATATATCCATTTATCTATGCATATATCTATCGTCAGGACTCAGGACGACTGTCGAGTCAAATTTCATAATAATAATAATACTTGGAGGATTTGTACAGCGCCGTTTGTGTGAAAAATCACCACCACTTCAAACCATTTAAATTTGTTTGCAACATTATAATAGAAATGCCGTCACCTTGTTGTTTCCAAAAAATAATAGTTTGGAGGCGAAATGAATTAATTCAATCAAATGGGCACCGACAAGTGGTGCCTGCCTATGTCAATCATTCAGGAGGGGCAGTTGTTAGCTGACTTCTTGGCATAAAAACTGCTGAAACATTTCCACAATGAGTTTCTTAACTCTTGGAAATACAATGCATGGGAATGTATAATAAAATATTTTGACATTCGCATTAGACAGGTCTCAAATCCATTCATTTTGGCTTTGGCATTCATGGCATTTATAGCAATCTGACCACCTCCGTGGCCTAGCGGTTAAAATTCTCGGCTATGAATCCAGACGTTGTGGGTTCTAACACCGGCGTTGCAAATAATTTTTATTTCTTTAAAGTGTGTTATTTCACAGACTTAATAATATAAAATTATACGTAGTATATATGCGTCTCATTCCAGAGTTGTAGATGCTTGTGTGGATATCGCGCTGGTGAAAGACGCATTCAGAATTGAAACTTTGCTTTGGCCGTGTGTGGGCTGCATCGATCGAGTACCCTCTGATCTTGATTTCATGTTTTAGTTTTGCACTCTTTAGACCTTGTGAATAATTGTATAAAGAGATGATTAGGCTGTGGAATGATCTGCCGGCCTTTGTGTTTCCTCCATCGTACAACATGGGTCTCTTCAAGACCTTTTCAACAGCTTTTTGCATTATTTACTTATTATTAATATTAATATCGACTTATTATTTATTTATTCTGTTCCTTTATATTCCTGTGTATTTTTAGCTTTGTTGCAGTTTTTTCTTTATTCTTATTTGAAGTGTAATTAACTTTTGTGCACGTTTTCTATTTTTACTTTTTGATGTGATTTAAAAATGATGTACTTGTATGTAAAGCCCCCTGGGCGTTTAAATAATAAAATTTAAAAAAAAAAGCTGTTTAGAGTAATTACCGGTGACCGACGAGGAACCGGTTCTTTATCCAATTACTTTTGGAACCAGTTCCTCAAAAAGAAAAATATCAAGGGGAGGGTAGCTAGAAAATTTATGAGAAAAATATTCCCATTCTGGGGTGGCTAGAGAAATTCTGAAACAAAGGATCCGGTTCCTCTAAATACTTTTCGTATTCTGGGAGGGAGAAGGGGGTGGCTCAAGAAATTAAAGAAAAAAACCTGTTCCTCAAAAATTTTTCAATTTTATGCCTCTTTTTAACATTTTTTTCAGGAACCGGTTCCTCAGAGAAATATTACTTACCGGTTTCAGTGACAGCAAAGGAACCGGTTCCAAGTAACCGAGACAGGAATATTGACAATCTCTACTAGTTATATTAATATAATAATATAAACAAGTACTTAAACAATAAATTCAATTATACCAACAGTGCGCAGTTCGGGTGTAATTGTGCATTGAATATTTGAAATTAATCATTTTATTATCACCTTCTTCTGAATGTTGACTTAATAAATGACCGTACAAGTTCCTTCATGGAAAAAATACATTTTGGTTGGAAATTTGTTGCATTTTTTTCGATGTTTTGTTTTTAGGGTAGGTACAGCTTTTCGGACTTTATGGACTGCACGCCACTGCCGCCACCGCATGGGAAGCCTGTGGCGCAGACTACGCCAATCCTAGAATTCCATGGCTGCCCGGTTGTACTCCTCGTTGATAGCCCGCTATAGAGAGAAGACTATAAAATATCGTTTTTTAAACATTAAATCCACACTGGGGGCGAGGCCCTGAAGAAAATTATTTCTCTTAGGGCCTAAATGTCATCCTTGGATATGCTGTGTGGGGGAGTTTTTTTAAGAAAAGTAAGGATAGGAAGTCCTGGGAAGGAAAAAGGTATAAAGGGTGGGTAGAAATCTTGGGGTCAATGTGTCCAGGAGTGAAGGACGTATGAATCCATCCCTCCTACTGCAGTGCAAGGCGATGGGTCAAGAAATTCTTATATGCATTTTTATGACTTTATATCTCGGTACCTATTAGAGATAGAAGAAAATTGTAAATAAAAAAAGTTGTAGAAAATTTTATGTTCTACTAAATTTGTTAAAGCTACTTTAGACAAAATTTGCATTGGAAACGAGATATTTGGGAGATTTTTTCAACATGGCGGCACCCCAAAGTTGAAAATTTTGATTTTTCAACATGGGACAAGTTTAAAAAATTCAACTACCAGAAAAATTACAATCGCAGAACACTAATTGCACTGACCTGTATTTATATATAGTGGTCCCAGAGAGAGGTCATACGTACGATGTCGACGACCGTTCTAAAATGAAAGACGGGGGATGATGACGCATGTGCGATCTCTCTCTGCGATCGCAATACGATGTACATAATGTAATACAAAATATTAATCAATACATTTGGAGAACCCAAAGTAGAATATTCTCTCTGTAAAAGATCAACATGAACCAACATATTGTCTGATTATTCATAACCCGTGAATGTTTGTCTTTCTTTTTTTTAATGTTATTTGCACCTTGTTCAAAAGTGAAAGATACTCCAAATCTCTCCCACGCCCTGGTGAAATACCATCATTCAGAAGCAAATGTTTAAAATGCCTTAACCTCTGGTGCGCTAGCGTGTCCGATAGGTAACGCAAAATTTGTATCTGTTGGAATGCCAACGTATCCAGCTGGTAACGCATAAACTTTCTTTTTGTGGTATTTTCGACCATAAAAAATGTTCATAGCTTATTAAATTAAATCATATTCCATTGCCAACAAAATAATAAATCAGATAACAATTCTTGCTTTTTGTTTTTTGACACGCCGTTCATCTGGAATTTAAAACAAAATAACTACTGACAAGTATTGCATCATTCCTTGACGCGCAATTCATTTGGGTTTTATTCTGTAAAATCTTAAATGTTTTTTATACATTTATTTAGCCTTATGGAAATGTAATGAAACTTCAAAAATATTTTTGTAGTTAATTTAAATTTATTTTATCATTAGAGAGAATTTTTTTCAAGTTATTACGAAAATAGTTTCAGCTGGTGCACAGCGGGCCGGCGCGCAGATTTACCCTCGGCACACTACGGAATAGACAAGCTCGGGATTCTAAAGGCTAAACTGTGTTTGGTGATCAGATCTGAATAGCCAGGTAATTCCCAACCTTCGTACCCTCCGTCTTGTTCAGCCTCCATAACATTCGCTCAATGAACATGAAATAGTTCCACCGGCTCTGTGCAGTTGAAGCTCTTGTACATAATCATCGCATAAGAAATGAAAACAAGTTCTGTCAAAAAATATGGACCCTTTATTAATGAACTAGAACACGCACATAAATATTTAACAATTCTAGGCCTAAATTGTATACATAAATCCATTGGCATCGTGGCAAACATATTTCATTAATTTGGTCGGTACTTAATTTAACAGTAAGCTGCAAAACTATATAAACATTAAGCAAGCTCCAAATGTGAAACGATAACAGGTGTAACAATAAAAACTCAACATTAATAATTGTACCTAATATTTTTTTTTAGTTTTGGAGCTATTAACATTCATATTTTATATTTTACAGTTTACTATTTAGCATGGGGTAAATCCAGAGTAAAGAATATACACTAGAAGTGCCTTCCACATAAATTTAAATGGAAGCCGGTGTGCCTTTGACTTAGTATCTTTTGGTTCTATCCCTGAGAGAACCAATGAAAATACAGCATTCTGTCTCTCTTAGACTGACTGCATTGTATATTTTCATTCCATTTGATCGAAATTAAATGAAATGATGATGAAATAATTTGTGTATTAGAAATTTTAAGGCCCGAATGCCAGACTTTTGAATCACGAAACACGCCCACATGTATTTCTTCTTTATTAGGTAAATAGGTAATAAGGTATATAGGTAAATCGATTAATTTTTCAATCAATTAATTGTTAAGTCAATATTATCAATTAATTAATTAATAAATTAATTAAAAATTGCTTTGTAATCACCACTGTTTTAATATATACATATCAACATGTTTCGAAAGCGAACCTTTCCTCATCAGGACATACAGAATACTACAATAAATTGTGTTCTATGTTTATCATTTGTCTATACTTGACATTATTATATATTTTTTTTATTCTGTATGTCTTGATGAGGAAAGCTTCGCTTTCGAAACATGTTGATATGTATATATTAAAAAAGCGGTGATTACAAAGTAATTTTTAATTAACTTATCAATAATGACGCCACAAAGTGAATACCTATCTTTTGAAGAGATTATAATTAATTAATTGTTTAATCAGTTAATTTTTCAACCAATCAATTGCTAAGTCAACTTTATCAATTCTCACAGGTCGGTAAAGAATCAACATAAACCGGGTGCAGTAATAATGCGTGATACAGAGAGTGCTTCGTTTCATATATTTCTATTGGCACCCGTACACAGGTCGGAGTTGGGCGGGAGCGGTGTTGCATATTTACAACGCCTGATTTCTTGCCCTACTCAGATGATGTTGATTTCATACCGGCTCGTGAAAGAGTAGGCTTATGTCAAGACAGTTTTAAGTGCATAATAATAGACATTAATACTGATTCAAAAATACATTTAATCAGCTGGTAAAAACAGTTTTCAACAATTCCAGACAACAATAATTATTGGCTATTATTATGGCTTGGTAACACATTGTGTACTTTGGCTTACGGTTTTTGGTGTGTTCATAATACGTACGTAAAACGCACAGTGATAATAAATCTATAGTCACACTGAAGAAATCAAAGAAATGACATTAAGTGCCTGGCAATTTCTCATACTTATATATGGTATAAACAAGACAATACACTATATTTTTTTCACTGGCAAAAACAAAATCATGAAAATCCCCGTGTGTTATTTACTGTTTAAAGTTTAGCAAGAAAGGGATAGATATATCGACATTCATCAAAACAAAATGAAAAAGCATTATTTCATGCATGTACGAATCCGTACACTTTTTAAAGTTATATAAAATCATTAAAAGTATGAAAATAAATAAATTATTGATTCAGTTTTCAGACTAGTTTTTATTTTGTTGTTTTTTCTTACTTTTAATGACTTTATATCACTTTTAGAAAGTGCGCCGACTCAAAAAATGCCAGAAGAATTACAAAGTTTGAAGTATCGCCACTCAACGTGAAGAATGACGCTAGTGTCCAAAGCTATGCAAATATGTCTAGGGAAGAATTTAATTGCATGACCCATGGGAATTCTTGGTATAGACTCCGTGGACCCCTTTACCATTCTTTTAATTTTCCGTTGAACCCCCCCCACCCCCCAACAAACATGTTCGTCCAATACCTTGTTAAAATACTGAACAAGTAGTATTTATTCACTGCGTGATGCATTGCTGCTAGTATGAAAATTTATAAAAACACGCACACGAACGTTCCTGCGTGTACACGATTTGCTACCCCCCTGCAAATCTATATGGACGCCCAAGGGTCCGTACGGATCACTTTGGGAACCTATGGTTTTGATCATGAAAATCCCTTGTCTGTAATTTACTGTTTAAACTTTAGTGAGAAAAAGATAAATATGTATGTGTATCGACTTTCATCAAAACAAAATGAGAAAGGAATGTCATATCACGCCTGTATGTCTCCCTTCAGTTACTTATGTCCAAGGATGAGGTACGCGTAAAACCAATTTCACCCATCTCGCATGTAAGTAAATTTGACTTGAGTCCCTGGCTGGGGATGCTGTATTTATTACTGTACTTATCTAGATTTCCAAATCTGTCTTCGAGACTTCCATATTTGTTCAAAAGATTCAATTTGTAAAGCGTGGCAGATGAGAAGAATATAAAACTGAAGAAATATAACATTTCAATAAATACATAGCTAAATACCTAGTATCATTCATTTTTAAAGTATGTAATACATTACGCAGTTCTGTTATCATAAAATAATATTAAATATTTTTGAAATACCTAGTTACAGACGCCTTAGTAATAAAAACACAAATACAATACATATTGAAGGTCGCAACGTGAGGTGTTGAATCTGCAAAATTTCTTTTTAAGGCGATCCACTTCCTAAAATTCTAACAAAATCAGGCACTCCTTATGCAGGTGGCGAAAAGGTTGAAATTCTCACATAACAATCCAATCCTTCCATCGGACTACTGCCTCGCACTGGATCCAGACCGAGGAACGTTACACAGACAAGGCCCACAAAAGTCGTGAATAAGGGTCTTGTAGCTAGTACCGTTCCTCCTTGCAGAGGGAACGGTGAGGAGTGCTACCTCCCCTCCCAGCCCCGCTCCGCAGATCGGGATCAGCCGCCTCGTACAGTATGTTTGTGTGCCAATACGTCTGGTACATAAGCCATATTCTAAAAAACTTAATTTGTCACAATGAACAATACGATAATATCGGAAAAGGGTTTGTGAGAAGGAGAGTTTGACTTTAAACATTTTTTAGGTCTGATACTTTTTTTTAAGCTTATTTAAAAAAATGCCCGATTAAACGAAAGGTCAAGGAGTGTTCTACTTACAGTATTTAATTAAATCATCTACAAACCGAAAACACATGATTTTGCATTACTTCCCATTGCATCGTCTTAAAAAAAACTATTCAATTATAGTATATATTTTCTGATGATGCCAAAAAAGGTGAGCTTTCCTTTATATTCTCCTTTTTCGAAATGAAAATGATTGAAACTGCTCGATGCATCTGACATATAAAGTAAAATCTACCTTTCTTTTCACTCTCCTGTAAACCTTCTAAATGCAGATTGGACACATTACGTTGGGACCAGTGGAGTGCAGTCCTATAAAGGCTGAAAAGCTGTGCCTGGCAAATAAAAACGAACAATTTAAAAAGGTGACAAATTTCTGATAAAAATATTTTTTTTTTCATCATAAACTTGCTTGTACAGTCATTATTCAGTTTTTTATTTTATCTTTTTACATGAATACCGCACAAGAGTCCCAACTGCTCCCAACCGTCTGGAGCCAGTGAAACTATGGCATCCCCAATTGGGGAATGTTGTGAGGCTGAAGGTATGGGGGGGGAGGGGAAGTGGTAGGTGGGGAAATACCTGGCTATTCAGATCTGGTCACTAAACACGGCTAAAAGCCATTTCAAACAACGTTTCAATTCTGAATGGTGGTCTTTCACCAGGGCGATGCTGAGAGTATCTTCCACTCTGGAACGTGCGCAAATATACTATATATTATTTTTTAATTAATTGTGAAACAGCACAAATTAATTAAATAAAATTTACTTGCCCACTCCGGGATTTGAACCCGCGACCTTCGGAGCCTTACCCCTCAACCAAGGAGGCAGTTGACAATAAAATAGCCGTTTCCGATAATTCGATGCACAATTCACACCCGAACTTGAAAAACTACACACAGCCCACCTTTGGTTATGGAGCAATGCACCCCACTGGTTGGGACCGTCGATATGTTAGTAGTTGTATATTAATCTACACATTTGCCCAGAATTTTGAACTTAAATATCGCAAAGGGTTGATCATAGTTTTCATCACCTCGATGCAAAAATTATCACAAAAATAAATTATTAATAGAAATGGTTAACTTTTTTAAGAGTCATAAAGAAAAAGATTTTCACTCTTAGGCGGCTGGCAACCTTATGGACCGGTAAGGAATCGACATAAACCGGGTGCAGCAAAAATGCGGGTAATGTTGTGTGATGTTTCGCTCCATAACAGCCTCCATAGTCAAGGGGTAAGGCTCTCGACTACGAATCCAAAGGTCGCAGGTTCAAATCCCGGCGTGCACAAGTAAATTTTATTTAATTAATTTGTGTTGTTCCACAATTAATTAATTAAAAATAATATATGGTATATTTGCGCACGTTCCAGAGTGGAAGATACTCTCAGTATCGCCCTGGTGAAAGACCACCATTCAGAATTGAAACATTGCTTGAAATGGCTTTTAGCCGTGTTTAGTGACCAGATCTGAATAGCCATTTCCCCACCTTCCTCTTCCCCTTCCCAATACCATCAGCCTCACAACATTCCCCAATTGGGGATGCCATAGTCTCACTGGCTCCAGACGGTTGGGAGCAGTTGGGACTCTTGTGCGGTATTCATATAATTTTTTTTTTTTTAAATGGACTCGCACACGGGTCTGCAGATGTCTGTAAATTAGTAGCCATTAAACTGTCGGTATTTCAGATTTCTGTTTTACCGTCCTGCATTTTGCATATCGACGAGTGAAAGTGGCGATGAGGTTGCAGAATTTCACGTTTTTCGCAATGTTTTTGTAATATTATTAATGAGACTAATTAAAAAAATTCTTAATAATATTTCAAAAGAGTTTTTTTAACTAAAAGACGTATTATTAATAAAAAGTTAATTTAAGTGACCTCGGCGGTAATGTGATAATATTGAAAAGCTACTAAAACCACGTACTGGTTGCCTGTATACTGGAAGTATGCAACACCTCTTCCCCACAGCACCGACTTGTATACAGGTGCCAATAGAAATGTATGAAACGGACCGCTCTCGGAATCATACATTTTTACAGCACTCGGTTTATGTTGATTCCTTACCGGCCCATGAGGGAGACGCCTTAGATTACATTCGCACATAAAAAGTACTTAGTTATTTTACCGATTATTTTTCATGTCCAGAAAAAATGCGTTATTTAGGAAGAAAGAAAAAAATTAAATAGCTTGACATCCTTTCTCTAAAGGTGGACAAAACTAACAAACAAACAATTTTTATAATCCATAAATTTTTTTGTTTACAAATTATACAATAGCGATGATGCTGCCAACTTCATAGATAAGCATGTCGATTTGTATTAGATTTGAAATGCGTCAAGCACAGTGTGGAGTATTTAAAAAATCAATCATCATCTAAAATTAAATTCAAAAGATGGTAAGTACAACAAACTCTCTATATTAATTATTTAATACCGCTCCCCGACGGACCGGTAAGGAATAAAAAATATCACGCTGCGCTCCAGACCCGTGGAGAAAAGTCCCACAATGGACTGCGCTGCAAGCTGTTACCTTACTCTAGCAAACTTTACTTTTCTGGGCGGGGTCTCGAGCGGCGTGTGAAATGCTCTTTGCTTACCGGACCGCCAGGAAGCAGGCTAACTAATAGAATAATTTCATTTTATTAATTCGCGCATTAAATAACAGCGGACATGGCAACACTCACAATAGTAATATAAAATAACATTAATAATTTACACACAAAAATCGTTCACAATAAAATAAATACCCTCAGTTAAAACCATTTTCTTACAAATACGTATGTACACATTTTAATTCCTCATTCGGGAAAAAAATACACCTAGAATCTATCACAAAACTATCACATAATACAAATATTAATTCTGACTGTACAAAAAAATATCCAAAGATTCCGCATTTTATTAAAAATCTGTACTCTGTGAAGATTAAAGAAAAACTTTTATCCCCAGAAAGTTATAAATTAAAATAATCAGGTAGGTATTGTTAGACATAGACACCATCTCTATGGTATGTAAGGTGGCCATCTTGGATGCTACATTTGAATATTAATGGCAAAATTTGTTCTAAAGTTAATAAACTCCCGAACAATTAGTCTTTTGACGCATCTTAAACGGACAAAACTCATATGGATCTAACGGCAATTTAAAAACTACACAAGATTATCATTTTAGTTATGAAAATATATACGTTTTGTCTTTTTAAATATAATACTGTGTTCATTTGAGCTAATTTAGGTACAAACACCTTTACATCTATCCAAATTGGCACCTTACGAGACAAACTAATCACATTCCCGCAGCAAGACTGCCGTATCTCTAATTTGCTACGTAGTACATACTAATATAAATCAAGATTTTTAATACATGTAGGACGTAGGTACATATATTGTAAATGCATGAATTATAATGTTATTTAATTTTAGAGGTGGAGCTCTAAATTACTGCGTATTGGGACAGTTTAGCAGAATTCAAACAATAACAAAAAGTTTTTCTCAAAAGACTTAAGTTCGTTCATGTTAGTTTGAGATGTAGCATTATTGCACGGTGTTTTTAAACCGATTTTTGACCTATGGCAGTCTAATAGCAGGAGTGCGACAAATGGATTAAAATACTTTATCTTTACATGACGTCATATTATCTACACATAAAAATACTTACACACTTTTCCAGAATAACAGTTTAAGAATTTTTGTGTTAGAAAATTGTAAAAATCCAGAATAAAAAATCACTGCCAAATATTTTGCTAATAAAACTACGTACAATAAATTACTATACTACATTTCAATGCCTCAGTTTCAAAGTGTAACAAGTCAAAATTTGCAATTTTGAGTTAAGTATAAGGAAATGGTAATTTGTGCTCATTTTAGAATAACAGTGGTTATTATTCTTTAGAATTATACATTTTTTAAATATTTATCAATTCCATACTATAATAATTCTAAATCACAATAATAAACTAAATTAGATATATAACAATTATTTTAAATCCAAACTGTAACAACTACGAAAATTCTGAAAAACTCATTAATGAGAAAGAAAATAAATTTATAAATATAATGTATTTTTCATAATTCCTAGAATTTTATTAAATTCTGCAAAAAATAGATGTACAGTAGAAGATTAAACCTACCTAAAAACTATGCTTTTTGAGTTGTTACACTTTGGAACTGAGGCATTGATTTGATTCACAATTAAAGGCATAACAACTGTGATTAGATTTAATATTAAAGACAATGACCGCTGAACGTTTGTATATCTCACTAGAAACTCACCAATGGTGAACTCTGGTATTAAGAAATTTGTACAGATTTTGGAATTTCAAGTGAAATTCATAATATCGTCGCAATATCCATTTAAGTGTTAATAAATTAGATATCCTCTTTGTTAAAAAATTAATTGTTCAATAAGTAAAATGATGAAATTCGGTAATTACGTGAAACTCTCTTAAGACGTTAGGTTTTTTCGGTCCCTCGGAGCCGGATTTTAAAAAAATGGCTCAATTTCTCCCACATATAAGGTTTTCCGACACCAGAAAAAAATTCCCTTCTTTTGGAAAACTTTATAAGAGAGTTTCACTTTAGTTAACTTGTAACTACTGTCAACTGGTATTTAGTTTTTTTCTGGAATGGTTTTTGGGATATTGGGTGCAAACTCGGTCATACGGACAAATCGGCGATCGCCGAGCACTTAATTAAGACCGGCCATTACTTTAGATTTGTTCCCGAAGTATTGGGAAGACCCAAGTTTTATAGAGCGCGTCTAATTACGGAAGCAATTGAAATCCATAAAAGCCCCATTAACATCAACAGGGACGACGGAGGTAGACTTAATAGTACTTGACAGCTACGCAAAAACTCAACGCCGAAAACTACATGAAATTTACTAGAAATATCAATAATAATAATTTTGATATACCGGCCCTAAGAGGGTCAATGCGCGTATTACTTCTACATAAATACACACTACACCACAATTTATACATCTGCCCTGATGATGGACACTGTAACGCTGTCCGAAACGTTGGCTAAAGGAGGAGCATAACAATACGGCATAATATCTCAAAAACCATACAAGAAAATACTTTTGACCATGAAAACTTGAAAACATCTGGTATTTAGTTTAATTACATTAATTAGGAAATTATTTTAAGATCTATTCTAAGTATTTGGTTGAACTGGGATGTTGTCACATTATTTAAAATAATTATTGCATAAACGGTAAAAATAAATACATAATTAACAATATGAACTCGTTGAGACAAATGAACTAGAATGGACTTTTTGGTATTTCTACTTTGTTGATGTTTGTTCTTTGGTTAATTCTATATTATGACTTGTTACATATTTGGTATTTCATATAAATTTAGTTAGGAATACGCCCTCATTTGTATTGTTACTAATATCTAGTTTTTTGGTTTATAATCTAGTTTTCTCTTACATGTTCTTGATCAACAATGTTGTGATCGGACATAGACGATCTTGAATAAGGTTGTAATTGGACATAGTTGATAATGAACAATGTTATATTGAGATCAGATTACAAACATGGTTGTAATCGAACAAAGTCAATAGAGAACAAGGTTGTAATTGGACATAGTTGAACAATGTTATATTGAGATCACATTACGAACATGGTTGTAATCGGACAAAGTCAATAGAGAACAAGGTTGTAATTGGACATAGTTGATAATGAACAATGTTATATTGAGATCACATTACGAACATGGTTGTAATCGGACAAAGTCAATCGAGAACAAGGTTGTAATTGGCATAGCCAATAAACAATGTTGTATATAGATGGGATTTCGAACAAGGTCGATTTGATTGCAACCAAAGTTGTAATCAAATCGTGAAAAAGGTTGTAATCATCGGACTCAGTCGATCACGGACAAGGTTGTGACCGGACTTAGCCGATAATGAACAAGGATCAGGTGTCCGTGTTGGCGGCGCACTGCACGCAGGTGGTCATGGCCTCCTCGCTGTAGCGCTCCACCTGAATGGTGGCCAGGTCTATCCGGAACTTGGTCCTGATGATGTGCAGGGCCTGCCGCAAGGTACCCTCAGAGTCCGTATACTGGTCTGGAATTATGAAAATTCAGATTAAAACCATTATTTAAACATACCTTTTGGCAGAGCAGTAAACTCCTTGGCTTTAAACCCAGAGGTTATAGCAGGTTCATGAAAAATTCTATTTATCTGACCTATTTCACATATAAAACAGAAATATATTTATGAATATGTGGTATATTTTTGCACCTAGTCCCAGAGTGGAAGATGCTTTCTGTAATATCTTAGTTTCGACTGTTTCACATAGATGGCACTGTCAGCAAGACGTACTGTAGCGATATCTGAGAACCTCTCAAGGTCAGACAGACGGATTATTACTATTGATTTGGAAGGAGCTTAGTTTCCTGGCTCTCCAAATTCATTATACTGAGATTCAGTGTATCCTGTTATGAGAGATTTGCTAAAAAAAACTATTGTTTTTTGGCTTTCCTGAGCATTTAGTGTTTTGGACCTGTATCTGTAAGCCTCTTGGGTACAGATATGTATAGTGATGTAGTGTATTTACCGATGGCCAGATGAGCACTGAGCATGTTCTGCTGGTTGGTGATGGACCAGATGTGGAGGCTGTGGACGGTGCGCACTCCCGCCACTCCTCGGAGCGCCGCCAGAACACTCTCGTATCTAAATCAACCAATTAAAATATTACATTATATCGCAACCCCGGGAGAACAATGACAAGTTCAAAATCATTCAATTTTCATAAGCTGAGATGAGTATTGTTATAAAGCCTAAAAGTTGTACATACATTTCTAGCAGAACAAATACGGAGCAGTTATTTCAATCACATTCGCTTACGTAATTGTTACTATAATTACAAATTAGGCCAAGACTTAGGTCCGATATAAATGATTCAGGTTTTAATGTGTTTTCTACATTTGCAAATGCATCATTGTTGTCCCAGGGGTGCGAAATATCATGAAGAGTATTCGGGAAGAGTATTCGGTCTCATCTGAAAAGGCTTTACAATATCTTTAATGCGGTACGGAGAATACTAAATAAGTGGAAGATTTTCTCAATATCCCCAAAAGAAAGACAATTAGAAATTCAGTCGGAAGAGATGAGGATTACTCGATTGCCCTGTTGAAGCAGGCTCCTCTACTCCTCACGGTCCAGCTAAAATGTAAACATGGCTTTAGCAGCCAAATTTGTGAAGTGAGGTACGTTAGGTAAGTTTTTGTTCACCTTTCTCTCCTTCCGTATTACCTGTATTCAACATATCAAAAGGGACAAGAAAACACAACTTCTGTTATGCAACTCAAGTGCTGACACAATAACAATAATGCACTGCACATCCAACTTGTGCGTGTACAATGTAATATTAAACAAAAAGGAATAAAGATTTCCATGTCAAATCAGTTTTACTCCAACTTCTAATATGTTTAGTATTTTATTCAATACACCTCAACACTGCCGAATGAGGTCCCCAAAGAAGAAGGCGGTGCCTATTACAGGTCATGGGCGTGATACGTCACATTTCATACAATGTACCCAGGACTATGCTTAAGTGTGGAGATAGACTAACCTGACTTGCGTGGGGACTCCCTCCATCAGCACATTGGTGGCCTCGCGGAGGATCTTGACAGTGGTGCACATCACGATGATGGAGAAGACGAATGTGCACAGCGGGTCCACTATCTTGGCATCCGGCTAAACACACAAATACAACATCGTTATATACAGGATGCACTAGGACGTACTCGACAGACTTAAACCATCGATTGCTGAGTTTCTTCAGAGTAAAAAAATGTTGATGTCATTTTGGTGAAAAATATATTTTAAAAAAACAACTTTTCGACATCGCTGCCGCTGGTTAAGAGATTAGGACCGCCCACTAACCGACCGCAAGACAGTAAGGGACGGTGTGAGAGGCGGTCGGTTTAGTGGCTGTCCCAATCTCCTAGTCAATGAGATATTGAAAGTACTGGAGTCCAAAGTGACATTGTTTTTATGACAAAACTGCAAGTTGTTGCACATTTGATAAAAAAATGTTGTTGTTGTTGACCTTTAAAAAAAAAACAATTTTTTTTTTATGTTTAAAAATTAATAATAAAGAAATTAAATTTTGTTAAATAGAATGCAACTGACAAGGCTGGGTGGTACAGATAGAATATTACTCAAGAATGAAGATCTATCAACCTTAATGTGCTAATTTGGCTGGTGAAAGTAAGCAAATAAAGGTAGTAAGTAACTGACATATATCTTGATGATGACAGAAGCCAGGAAGACGCCGGCACTCTGGATGAGGTCTCCCAGCACGTGGATGGCCGCCGCTCGCACATTGATGCTCTGCTCGGCCGAAGTGCACGACTCCTCCTGATTGGTCGCCAGCCCCAGTAGCTCCACGTCCTCCAAACCTATCATTGGACAACATATTATGCAATCCTTTGTCAGGACAGAAGTTACATTAATTCATTAAATCTAGAAAGAATTTGTGTCTAATTAACGGTCCTAACTAGGGACCAACTTCTCGTGAAATCATTACAAAATCTGAGATTCAATCGAAGATCCTTGTTTTGTACATGTATTTATTTTTTGTAAGAATACTAGCGGTAGTACCAGGTGTTGCCAGGGGTTATGAATGGTTTGGAGTAAAATTTCGAGGTAGTGACGTGGCACCCTTACCCCTACCGCCTCTACCCCTCCCTTTTCACCCTCTCCCTACCCCCCCCCCCCCCTAACCCCCTTCCCACTAACCTACCCCTCCTCCCCAAAACTTACCCCCTTCCCCTCCACCCCCCTCATCATTCCCACCCTTTCCCTCCTCCCTCTACCCCTCCTCCCCCTACCACTACCACCCCTCCCCCTACCACTACCCCTCTTCCCCCTTCCATTGTCCCTACTTCTCCCCCTACACATGTCCCTAATCTCCCCCTCCCCCCCACCAACCTTGTCAAATATGCAAAATTTCATCAAGCTCGAAATAAAACTGTAGATTTGTATAAAAACAAACAATGGGACCACTTATTTACATATACATATATATATAGATAGATACATATAGCCCAACAGTCCCAAGTGCTCCCAACTGCAAGTGGGACTATGACATTCCCAAAAGGGGTTAATTGTGAGGCTGGAGTGGGGAAGGGAAGGAGAAAGAGTACCTTGCTGTTCAGATCTGGTCACTAAACACGACTAAAGCCTTTTCAAGCGACGTTATTATTCCAAATGGTGATCTTTCACAAAAGTGAGAGGTGACTACCAAGTTTTGCACAAAAAAAAACTTGAATTCCTGCAAAAGTTTTGATGCTCAAATACTATTTGGCAAACAAATCACTATTCATTTGAGGATCAATAAAATACATAGTTAAAAATAATAATCACCCGTGTGTACCCGGGTGTAGCCGTTGCCCGAGCCATTAGCTCCTTGGTGAGAGTTGACGTCTTTCAACGCGTATTCTCCATTCATAGAACCAAACGCGTTCTTCTTCGGCATTTGGATGATCCCCAGCAGGCCAGCAGAATTCTCTTGGATGTTGCCACCCGAGTTTACGGTTCCATTGTCGACCGCATCCATGCCGAGGTTTCTGTAGCCGTTCTTGGTTTTGGACGCGTCTAAGTACGACGTGTGGGTGTGGACGTCGTGGGAGTGTCCGTGGGAGTGCGAACTGGATGAGCCGCCGTGGCTGTGAGCGTGCGCCACCCCAGGACATGCGCCATGGAGGATCAGTGCCATGCTGAAGGGAAGAAATACAAATAATCTATTTATAAGAGGTCTGTGATAGATCACCCTGTACATTATAGGGAAATTTTTATTCTAAAATTAGAACTTATTGAAGCCTTAAATTATAATATTAATTATTGAAAATAACATCAATAACTCTCACTGAAAACATGAAACAGAAGCAGACACAGAAAATAAAAAGATACGGTCGCGACTGAGACACAAACTCAGAACCTCTAGTCCAGAGGTTCCCACCTTATTTGTCTCACCGCCTACTTTTGGACTATATTTTATCAGACCCCCCCCCCCCCACAGTTTCTTACGCGACAATGTGATGAAATCTAAATATATACACTGACCGAGAGATAATAACTCTCTTTTCCGCAGTCGATTCTATACCCCGACACGATCTTTTCATCACCCCTGTTCTCCATTATGATAGCTTTTTGATCTTGAGAAATATTTTACTTATTATATTATGTAGTACATTATCGTTCACCCGACAACAGGTCACGAGAAACCTGCTTAGGTGTTGCAACACCGTTGAGTTATATTCAATAATTAATATTTATTATATGAATACCGCATAAGAGTCCCAAGTGTCCGGAGCCAGTGGGACCATGGAATCCCCAAATGAGGTATCTTTAGAGGCGGAAAATAATGGGGTGGTGAATAATATTTGAAAGAGGAAGGTAGGGAGTACCTGGCTACTCAGATCTGGTCACTACACATGACCATTAAATATTTCAAGCAATGTTTCGATTCTGAATTATGGTCTTTCACCAGGGCGATACTTACGAGTATCTATGGCTCCAGGCAACTCTTTCCGGAGAAGTCATGCTTGAATTGCGAAAGAATGTGTATTTATTTATGTAAAGATCGAAGGGTGTGGATTTCAAAGGTTTTCTCATCACTTGAGAGAAAAGAGTCTTGTTCTTGTGTTCAACAGCTCGGCTGTGCAATGATTTTCCGGCCTCTATGTTTCCTCCCTCCTAGAACATGGGTCTCTTCAAGACCCGAGTTCACTCCTTCCTATCCTCTAAAAGACCCTCCACATAGTATCCCCAAAAATGACATAGGCCTTGAGGGAAATTATTTCTTAACAAAATAAAAACTGCACAAATAATTGCTTTTATTCCCGAGTTGCCAGTCTGAAAAATATTTGTCTTATTTTTACCGGTCCGCCGTGAAAAGGTTGGGAAATACTGCTATAGAGGCTACCAGTTTGAAAATAAATCATTTTAAATTATGGCTAGGCCAGGAGCTTAAAGGTGTTCATTTTATTACAAAGAGATAAGCGAAGAAGTGAATAAAAAATAGGCTACAATTCACATCATATTATACACAGCAGAAACACTGAGATAGTTAAATAATGTCTCCAATTATTGCTGGGATAAGATGTTTTATGACAAAAGTCGACAATACTGATTGTTTTTTCAGTTAAAAATTCGAGTCCTGTAGCCCGATTCCGGATCTTTTTAAGGATAGGATATTGTCCTTATCCTCGGGGTTAAAGACATTTTGCTTAACTGCCTTTCCGATACCATGTCAATGACAATACATTTTAAAAAGAGTTTAGGTTTAATTATCACAGTATTATTAAAAATGATAGGTGCATCGCACATACTTAACACCTGTATTTTATTATTACTTTTTTTTATATATGAATACCCCACAAGAGTCCCAACTGCTCCAAACCCTCTGGAGCCAGTAAGACTATGACATCCCCAATTGGGGAATGTTGTGAGGCTGAAGGTATTAGGGAGGGGAAGGAGAAGGAGAAGAGGAAGGTGGGGAAATATCTGGCTCTTCATATCTGGTCACCAAACATGGCTAAAAGTCATTTCAAGCAACGTTTCAATTCTGAATGGTGGTCTTTCACAAGGGCGATACTGAGAGTATCTTCCACTTATAATTTCGTCAAAAAATTGGAATTCACTTTGTGGCATCATTATTATTAAATTAATTAAAAAATTATTTTCTATTCACCACTTTATTAATATACATAGATATCAACATATTTCGAAAGCGATTAAGTATTCTATATATTCCTGATGAAGAATGCATCGCTTTCGAAACATGTTGATATCTGACAAGTGGTGAATACAAACTATTTTTTTTTTTAAATTATTTATTATTACTTACTTTACATGTATAGCATATTGTAATTTTTAGAATTTAAATATTTCAAGCTTTCGGCATAGATTTTTTTTTTAGAAAGATAAATATTCCCAAGTTACCAATAGCCTGACAATATTTGAAAAGCTCCTAGTACCATAAAAGTAAGCGGAAGATGTTGCTTGTGTCGTGATGGAGGACTTAGCCAGCAAAGGAATTGAACTCACGACGCCTGGGTGGGACCCAGACGCGATGCCAACTTAGCCACTGACCGGTCACTATAGGAACATTACAAACATCGCAATTTCGTTAATTCGGTTCATTTGATAGCATTATAATGTGACAAAAACTCACTAATAATGTTTTAAGTCAATACTTACGATAATATAAAATTTTTCTTTTGTTAGAACTATGCAAATATCGATATTTTTAAAGAATGTGATTCGCTGAATGACGGCTGTCATCCAAGAGAACCGGAACCGCAGAGCAAAAATCCTTTAAGCCTAAGGATACAAACAATCTCTTATCCTGCAAAAGAACTGGAATCGGACCCCCCCATGGTCACACCAAAATCGTTTTTCCTTTTCTGGATGTGTTTTTAAGGTTGGAGCGTTTCACAGAAATTCAAATAAAAAATTATCATCAAATGGCCAATCAGCGTCATTTTGTTTTTTTTTTTTTTAATTCGGAAGGTCTCCATTAAACGCCGATTCTAAGTCCATTTCAGCTTTTGAACAATTTTTCATCAGCAGAAAACCACAACTGTTATGTTGATACGATTGTCAGATGATAATGTTCCATTTGAATTTCTGCGAAGCAACCTAACCTGAATCGATCATTGAAGAAGATAATATTGACAAATTTAAAATTAAACATGAAACAGAAAAAGATGCAGAAAATAAAAAGAGAACAGTCGCATTTGGGAATCGAACCCAGGACCTGTCTTACCGGAAGAAGGTTTTGTCCTCATTTTTTTCATTTGAGATGATTAAATATTACAATGAGGTTCACAAGCTTCAATAAGTTATTCTAATAAATTCAATAACCTAATTCATTTTGTTATTATTGTTACAATAATTAATATAATAATGGAAGGTCAAAAATAAGAATACAAAATAGAGGCGTGAACTCACAGTATATTGACGCACATGCCCAGGCCGGACACTATCATCATGGCGTTGACCTGAATGTCGTAGCTGCCTTCCCACAGCCGCAGGATGGCGAGGTACACGAAGATGCCCGTCACCAGCCAGATCAGCATTATGGACATCAGCGCCCCGAGCACTTCTGCAACCACACACACCCAACAGGTTAGTATTGTTAATACCAGTGACGGTTTGCTTTAACATTCTCCTTACCGTGCAAAAAAATACCTACACTTTCCCATGATGTAACGCAGTGTTACCATAATGGATCTTATTATATATTTCTACATAAAAAAAATGTTCTGAATAAATGTTTTTCTTTTTTTCAATAATTTTAATTTAAGTGGCTGCACTCTTATAGTAAATAAGAGTTCTTACTCAGTGCAGCAAACGCAGCCAAAAATCATTGTACCTTCCTATGGTTTAAAATGTCAAAGTTATAAAAAACATCAACAGCATAATTCATTCTTCTTTTCTCACGAATTTCTCAGTAAACAACAGTCACCATTACTTTACTGTAGAGATATTTAAGCCTTGCTGGGCAATTGTATTATTCATCAGAAATATAATCAGTGTTAACATCGGCAGTGTTTTTATCTAACGAGTAACAATCACCCATCCACGTCATGTTTTTTTTTCAACATATTCAATCCATCCAAAATTCCAAGATTTACAACCTAGAGCAGATCGAGGACTTGCTGGCACGGACGATGCATAAAACCGTTTTTATTAGAATATTAAATGAGTTCACTTAACATTCGACCATTCGACTATTCGATGACCAGTCGCCCTCGTAATTACATATATCAGTAATTTAATAATTTGATATACAGTCAAACTCGGTCATAACAAGCATGAGATGAATAAATTTGCTGCTTATAGCCATTACTCGTTACATCCGAAAAGGGTTTTTAAACGTACGTACCTACCTACCTAACAGTGGCGTGGATTCCTTTATGACGAAAGATAGGAAAAGGAGAGGCTGTATAGTTTTTCATGGTATGAATTGTGAATAGAATATTTGAAAATTTTTATTATCATCTTCCACTGATAGTTCTGGTCAATTTAATAAATTGGCATACAAGTTACTTACATTTTAATTACTTATAGTACATTTTTCTTACGGCAAGCACAGCTTTTCAGCCTTTATGGACTGCACGCCACTGCTACCTACTATCAATATATTCACCAATGTACCTATATAATATCTTGTCAAATATTTACTGTGGTATCTTAGTTTTGGCCAATCTGCATAGATGGCATTAGCGACCACTGTCGGTAAAGCAGTTAGGTAGCTCCATTGTTGGAAGCTCCCAAGGTCACTAGACAGATCGAATACGACCTTGACTAATAATAATAGTTCTTTATTCCAGAAGGTATGCAGGGGTAATGAAATGCAATACGTTCCATAAGTGATATTAATAAAAACAAAAAAATAACATTAAGTACGTAAAATAAGAGGAAGAAAAAAAGAAAAGAAAAACATTGAAAAAGATTACTCAGTAAAATATGCCAAATAAATAAGTTCATTCACTAAGAGAGAAAAGAAAAATTAACAAGTTTATGGTGACTGGGAAAGGAGATTAGCTTCCTGGCTCCCAATTCCATATTATATTCTGAGTATCTTTGTTAAGGCCATCCACCGGCTAAAATTTTAAAGAAATCACGCGCTCCTTATGCAGGTGGCGATAAGGTTGAAAATCCCGCTGTACATCGGCCGCATGTTTCGATTTCGGCAAAAAAAACATCACCAAAATGCGTGTTTTATTCAATTCTGTAAAGCTCAGACATAAATATTAAAATGTTTTACGGTCATATTCTAAAAAACTTAATTTATCACAATGAACAATACGAAAATATGGAAAAAAAAGAGTTCATAAGTAGGAGATTTTGCGCTTTAAACATTTTTTTAATGTCTCATACTTTATTTTTTTCTAAGCTTATAAAAAGACATACGAAAAAAATGGACGGTTAAATGAAAGGCCAAGGTTTGATCTACTTGCAGTATTTAATTCAATCATCTATGATATTTCTAGGCCAACAAATTCTCAAACCGAAAACACACGATTTTGCATTACTTCCCATTGCATCGCCTTAATAAAACAATTTTGTGTTTTGTTGTAAGAGGAGTTTCATTTATTACAAGGATAATATACAAAAAAAAAATAAAAATAAACTACAAAATGTGAGTTTTTTTTGCTGTTAGGCCACCTTGACGAAAAACATAGTCAATTATTGTTTTAACCTCCAGCCTGTGTTCAAACGTATGGGTAATGAGACCTCCACGCGGTGCATTTTGTCAATTCGTCTCGTCGAACAATAATACTTTTAAAACTGTAATTAAACGTATTTCCCATGGTCTTCCTTTGTGTAAATCTTGCTCAAATAATGCATCAATATCTTAACTATTCATAAATAACTCAAACTAATTATTTTGAACGATGTTATTATGAAAAACAAAATGAAAAATTACCGATGAGATAAAACACCGGATAATAAACACGGACCGGGCGATATTGCGGTCTGACTGACGCAATCTTAAAAATATTAACTTCAAGAATAAAAACTACATTTTTTGACATTTAAAAAATGTCCCATATATTAATTGAAGATAATATTAACAGTTCTTAAAATGAGGTCCGAGAGGTCCTGGGTTCGAGTCCCAGATGCAACTGTATCCTTTTTATTTTCTGTGTCTCCATTTCATTTACGTAATTTGAAAGTCAACTGAAACCTGGCTTTATTTTAACAATATTTTTAGTACGTACCGGCTCTCCTATAGCCGAAGGACATGCGGGGGCCCGGAGGACGCCGGGCGAGCCACAGGGCGCTGAGGGCAAGCAGGAAGCCGGCGCAGTCGCTGAGCAGGTGGGCCGCGTCACACATGATGGCCAGGCTGCCCGCCAGATAGCCGCCTATCAGCTCCCCCACCTGGACATCACACATTCATTTATGTACTACTAGCATACAGGACACTACCACCCCAGGAGACACAATATGCAGCCAGTCAATTGTTGAGAGTGGAAAGAAAATACCAGTTTTGAACACTGATTTAAATACGTTACTCGTTATTGGGGACCATTTAGCTGTTCTTCACTGTAACCATTATATTTTAAACTGTAAATTATATTTGATCTCCTTCTTGTTGACTTGGCTTGTAGACTTAGTAGTCAGATAATTTCTGTATTTTAATTATTAACTTTCTGATAGTTTCAGTGTTGTTTTAAACATTCCAATTTGTTTCAATCTCAAACATAAAACTGTATGATCAATAGTGTCAAAAGCTTTTTGTAGATCAATAAATATTGGCAAATATTTTCTACCAGTGTTAATTTTTTTTGTTATTATGCTTGTTAACTTTACTATTGCATCTGAGGTACCTCGGTTTTCCCTAAAACTGTACTGTGTAGCAGATAATTTATTATTGTTTTCCAGATACTGTATAATTTGTTCTTTCACAACCTCTTCCAAGATTTTTAAAAATGTTAACCGTTAGAGTGCGGCCCAGCGCCATCGCGCTGTAAGCTTTAGTTACATAAATTGGACACAGCGCTATGGCGCTGCAATTTTCAGTGTGCTTTTTGTCATCCTTGGGAGAGCACGTGTTCAATTTGAGTGTGGTATATTGCGGTTGCCGTGTGCCTTGATAACTGTATTTATTGTTTATCCTGTTAAAATAAATGCACCCTAAAGTGAATTGATATTTTTCGCCATGTCGGAAATTATTTCCATTGCGGATGATGGTAATGTATCAAATGACAGCGGCACTACAGACGACGAGATCTTTATTCCCATAAATGAAGACAGTGACGACGGAAGTGACATTATTGTACATCGCAATAAAAGATTGCGAATAGAAAGTGAATCTTCGGAATCATTAATTCCCATCTTACCCCTATACCCCTGCATATTTGAGTGAGTCAATTATAATTATTTAAATTGTGATGATGATAATTTATAATAATTGGATAATTTGTATAGCGCCGTTTTTGTGAAAAATCACCTCAAGCTTATGAACCAGCACACCCATATTGCCTACTTCGGTGCTCTGCCTCAAATATGTCGACTATATAATAAGATAGTGTGCTAATAATGTAGACATTTTTGTCGACAATTTGTACAGTTTCAGAAAAAACGTCCTACTACTACTTAAAAATATGTAACAATGATTGGGCTAATTATATTATGTATCACTTGTATCTTTCTTTGTGTCTCTTGTTTCTATTGTATTATGTATCATGTGGGTGAGTTTTTTTAAATTTTATGTTTTAAGTATCCTTTGTCTGATTATTTGTAATTTGTGTATATTAACTGAATATATTTATAACTGGATTGTTCTCACGTAGTAAGTGTGAACATCTGTAAAAACCCATTATAAATAAATAAAAACAATAAATTTTATTCGAACCAAAAAATATGAGTCAATGTTCATTTGTGCCTGTGGTACGATTTACCAGGGGCCGTCTGTTTCAAAACCGTCAGTTAAATTTAAATTTGAACTGTCAGTTAAAGTAACTCGAGTGTCAAATAGGATAACGCGCTGTTTCAAGTATACATTTGCTAAAGTAATAGTTATTAGTGTGGCCAGTCGAGAAAGCAGAATATTCCTCCAAATTGTGTGAAAAAACACGCCGCATCAATTTGATATCTGGTGAAATAGAAATAACAACTGTCAAAATATGCCGCTGGTTTTAGTCTGCGTCGTACTGGGATCTAAAAGATATTCTTATATGGCTGAATACATCAATGGTGCTGACAGCTTTGTTCCTACAAAAATTTTCGTGTGAGCATTTAAAAATAAATGACTACTTATTATATACGATATTACAGGGAAAAATAAAATTAGCCTTTCAGTATATCTTACTGAATTTGTGGCATTGCAAATTTCCAGATCTTTCGACCTACAATATCGCGCCAAAAATTCAGAATCGTCCCAAATAAGCATAATGTATTATTATCTTGAATAGTTTTTCGGATATTATCCCGTGTTGCGCTTTCTCCTCCCTCTAGTAAAAAAAAATACTTTTGACCGTGAAAACCGGAAAACATAAATAATATATTATTATTTACGCGTGGTCGAAATGTTTTCGCTGAATGCATATTACTGGATGAGGAATTCTTTGTCCCTATCATCTTCTATAATATTATTCATGAAATAAGTAGTATCGAAGCGAGCGATTCCGTCAATAGAACTGTCAAATATGTCAAAATGGCCGAGTAACTATCGGTTTTCGGAAAGTAAGTGCTAAAGGTAGAAGTGACATAAAACAGGCAGTTAAATTGATTGAAAAACGTATTTTGGTGAAATTTAACTTTAGCACGCCGTTTAACTCTTACATTTACTATGGCATGCGTTGAAACAGACGGCCCCAGGAGTCGTATGCTCACAGCTCATCAAAATGATTCGGCACAAATGAACGACACATTCATAAACGACTCATCGCTAGCACATGTGCATTTATATAATGATTATGAAATGAATATATGTACATGTTTCAAATTTAAGATCAGAATGGTCAGATTAATAGATCACAAAATATTTCTTGCGTTCTTTTTTATTCTATGCGTAAAACGTATAATTTTTTTTTAAATGACAACAATTTTAATCAGTATGTATGTATTTAGTAAATAATTTGAAAGAGTACAATAACTGTTGGTTTTAAACCAAATTCTTTAGAGATTATCCTAATCTTATCTTCAAAGGTTACAGGAAACACGAGTCATTTGGCGGCTACACTAAAAATAAGGCATAAATTCTGTTTACCTCATTAAAAAACTCAAATGGTGAGCATCCTGAAATTTGTACAAATTTTTCTGTCTTTCTTTTAGAGGTAAACGTAACTATCTTCTAATTTCTTCAAACTATTGGTATTCACTTTGTGGCGTCATTATTAATTAATTAATTAAAAAATATACTTTGTTTACACCACTTTATAAATATACATAAATATCTACATGTTTCGACAACGATGCCGTCATCATCAGGAAAATACATTTAATATATATTGAAAATTCATATATTCCTGATGATGACAGAATCGCTGTCGAAACATGTGGATATTTATAAAATGGTGTAAACAAAGTATATTTTTTAATTACTTGGAATGGTACTTACACTATGTTATTCCTGTATTTGTTTGTAATTTTATCTATGATATATACATACCGTGATGTGTTTTGCACCTGTTTATTACAACTAACTATATATGTAAAAGCCAATATAGGGCGTATATATTACAATAAATAAATATGCCAGTTAATATCGCGGGTAATTACTCCACAAACACATAATATAAAAGGTAGCAGCCAAAAATATATATGGGAATTAATTGAAGATGAGATTAACAGCTCTTAGAAATCGATTTATGATACTGATAAAAATGACGGGACAGATTGGGGTAACCGTATCACAGTGGATTAGAGCGCAAGGTTTCGGATAGACCATGAGGACCTGGGTTCCAGCTGCTACTGCTATCTTTTTCTTTTATGTGTCTTTTCAGTTTCATGTTTCATTCCGAGAGTTGTTAATATTATCGTCAACTACCTGAAGTACCCGGCATTGCCCGGCGTCATGTACGGTTTTGAGTAAAATATTGATGATGTATTAACCCTACCCCTACACCTACCGACCCAGTAATTTTCCTCTTATTTTGAACGTCTAGTGTGCAAAATTTCATTAAGGAGTATCAACATTCTGTTTTAAGGGGTAGGAAAGGGATATGGGTGTGGTTTTCGAAATCTCACGTAGACAGTGACCTTATACTCTAGTTTCGAAGGTTAAGTGTGCAAAATTTCATCAAGCTTGGAATAAAAATAAAGATTTATATACAAAACAAACACACACCGCACGCCCGGGACATTCTTCTTTATAAAATAGAAGAAGATGATTAAAAACATATGTGTTTGTAGCATACATGGAAATAAAGTTATGTTATTGTGTGTAACTCAAGAACGCTGATTTTGGAGTAATCTAGTTGTAGTAATTACCCCTCGATATAACGGATTAACAGTTGAATTGAAATAATAAACCATGTAATGCAACTCGTAAAGATTAAGAAATTCAAACATTCTATTCAAGTGTTTTGAAGGAATAAATATATATTAGGAAATGTGTAAAGTTATATTTCATTACGCAGTTCAAAGTCGAAATGGGCGGAATTGGATCAATGAATTAAATTAATAAATTCAATTTTGTGACACACTCGATCTGTTTCTCAATTTAACACGGAATTAATTCTTCATTCATTAGTTTATTTATTTATTCTTACATTTAAAAAACAAAAACATTAGCCACCCATCTCACTAGGACAATCCTGTGTTGAGATGACCGGCTTTACAATTTAATAATAATAATCAATAGTAATAAGTAAATAATAATAAGTGAATAAAAATAAGCAAATATTAATAAGTAAATAATAATAAATAAATAATAAAAAAATAAATAACAATAATAAGTTAATAATAATCAATAAATAGTAACAAGCATATAATAATACACATATAATATTGAGTAAATATTAATAAGTAAATAGTAATAAGTACATAATAATAAAAACAGGTAAATAATAATAAATAAATAAAATTATGTAAACAGTAATAAGACAATAATAATGAATAAGTAATAATAAGTAAATAAAGTTTAGACCTTGCAAGATTTTTTTTAAACGCGGAATCATAATTACGGTGCGGATACTATGGAGGTCGTGGCAAATTCGCCAAAGATATTGTAGTGTGCAGGGCTCCATCTAAGGCTGCTCTCTGACGGTCTGGTGAGGAACGAACTATTCACTCACTACTGGAAACACTGCGCAGAAAAGTCCCACAATGGACTGCGTTGCAAACCGTTACCTTACTTTAGCAAACTTGACTTTTCTTTCTGCGCAGTGTCTGCAGTAATGAGTGAAATGTTCGTTCCTCACCAGATTGTCAGAAAGCAGCCTTACCTGTACATCATCTGTTAGTTCACAGTTCGCCTCTAGTCAGCGAGTCAGTAATTCCGAGAAGCGTGTATTCACTTTCGCAGTCCGTATTCCCTAATTTAAGGAATCAAGAAATATAATCCATATTCAGTTGTGACATCAGTCACTACTTCTCTGGTCCCTCGATATCGAGTCTCTTCGTACTAGGTCCACAGGGTGCAAGTTAGTTAAGCCAATGCGAGACACTAGTCAGAAGTTCCCAATTCATTCCTCAATGATTGATTGAGGAATGAATGATTCCATTTGATGTTAGGCCCAGCGAGTACAAGCCGTCCTGTTCACTAAAAATCCTCCAATTTTTTTTATTATTTATTATCTTACAATATTAATGTCCTAGAGTACTATGTTAATCGCCGTGTAGACGCGAATAGTAGAAATGGTAATTTCCCCTCTTACGCAAGTGTCAATTCAATTCGTACCATGATGAACATACGAGGAGTGTTCAAAAGAAAAAGGTGAATTTCAAATTTTTTCGAAAAGCATTTATTTATTCATCAATATCCATTGTCTCCCCTTCAAAGTAATCCCCCTCAGATATAATGCACTTATGCCAGCGCTTCTTCCAATCCTCGAAGCACTTCTGGAATGCGCTTTTCTGTATGGCCATCAGCCCGTTCTTCGATTCTGACTTTATCTCATCAATTGTGGCAAAACGCTTTCCTTTCATTGGTCTCTTCAGTTTCGGGAATAGGAAAAAGTCGCAGGGAGCCAAATCTGGTGAATACGGTGGTTAAGGCATGATTACGGTGTTGTTTTTGGCCAAATAATCACGAACAAGCATTGATGTGTGAGCTGGTGCATTATCGTGATGCAAAATCCATGATTTGTTTTTCCACAATTCCGATCGTTTGAGCCGTATTGCTTCACGCAAACGTTGCAACTCATGAACTCATGATGCACCACGCCATTGTAATCGAAGAAAACTGTGAGCAAAACCTTCACATTTGATCGAACTTGGCGTGCTCTTTTCGGTCTTGGCTCTTCTGGCCGCTTCCATTGGGATAATTGGGCCTTGGTTTCGACGTCATAACCATATACCCACGTTTCATCACCAGGTATGACCCTTTTGAGCAAATCTGGATCGTCGTTGACGTCATTCAACAACTCCTGAGCGATACTAATGCGAGGTTGCTTTTGCTCAAAATTTAGCAATTTCGGAACAAACTTCGCTGCCACACATTTCATGCCCAAAACATCCGAGAAAATTGCATGGCATGAGCCGATTGATATGCCAACATCCTCTGCAACTTCCCTAATAGTGATTCGACGATTTTCCAAAACCATTTTATTCACTGTTTCGATGTTTTCTCCTTTTGATGACGTGGTTGCAACTCCAGGACGCTCATCGTCATTAACATATTCTCGGCCTTCTGTAAAGCGCTTGTACCACTTATAAACACTTTTTGAGACAAAATGCCACAGTCAACATTTTAAGTGCGTTGGAGCACTTTATTCCATTTTTAACGCAAAATTTAATACATATTCTTTGATCCATTTTTTCAAAAGTAAAAATCGAAGAACACACAAAAACGTGACTAACCTTTCCAGTTGTCAAAAACAAACCACTAATCCAAAATGGCTGATAATGCTAACATATGATAAACATATGTGTACCAACATAACAAAAAAAAATTAGATAATCGAATGTACACAGCCCGTGAAAATTCAAATTTCGCCTTTTCTTTTGAACACACCTCGTACTGTGTCCTTTTTACGTGTGTTAAAAACTGTTCTGTTTTATCAGCGAGGGGGAGTGCAATGTGAAAATGCAGCAAAAACCCGTGGCAGCAGGTTTTAATCTGCTAGTATTTTATTATTATTATTAGTTTTTTTTTATGAATTTAAAGGAATTAAATAAATAAATAAATTAGACTAGGTAAATCAGACTGAATCTATTCACTACTAATTTAGGAAACAAGGGACAATTATTCAATTATATGCAAACAATTGAATTTATCTGTCATCAATTGATCAAAATAAGAAGTGGCAACTAATAATAAAACATTAATAAAAAGATTAAGTCACCACAAAACCATCAAATCTTTGAGATACGAAACGTAAAGTGGGAAGATGTTTTAATTAATAAAAGGTAGTGCAGATTTGTGGTCATTAACTTTAATTACCTATCGGATAAGCAAAATTTGTATCCATTAAAGACCGGTATCCGATCAGAATGTTAAAAAATCATTTCACTGAAAAAGTAGCTATTCTGGGGAGAAGCGAAGCTAGCAGTCCACAATGTAGTGCTGATACGAACCCTGAAGTATGGAACTGGCGGAGGAAGGATGAAAGTAGACTGAATGAGAACCCAGAGGCGCATGTGTGGTAAAACTATGTATGACCGTGTGAAAAATGTTTAGATTTGCAAAGAATGCAAGGCTGATGTAAGCGTAATGTGTAATATTAAGAAAGGGATGCTTAGATGGTTTGGGCATGTATTGCGGATTGATGAAGAAGAAGTTTGACGACCTCCATGGTCGAGGTGTAAGGATCTCGACTACGAATCCGAAGGTCACGGGTTCAAATTCCAGCGTGCGCAAGTAAATTTTATTTAATTAATTTGTGTTGTTTCACAATTAATTAATTCATTTTAAAAATTATATATGTTATATTAGCACACGTTCCAGAGTGGAAGATACTCTCAGTATCACCCTGGTGAAAGACCACTATTCAGAATTGAAATGTTGCTTGAAATGGCTTTTAGCCATGTTTGGTGACCAGATCTAAATAACCAGATATTTCCCCACCTTCCTCTTCCCCTTCTCCTTCCTCTCCCCACTACCATCAGCCTCACAACATTCCCCAATTGGGGATGCCATAGTCTCACTGGTTCCAGACGGTTGGGAGCAGTTGGGACTCTTGTGCGGTATTCACATAAAAAAAAAGTGTAAAGAGAATATATGATGTGAATGGAAAAAGCCGGCGACGCCCGAGGAAGACATGGCAGGATCAAGTGAACCAAATACTCGAATCAAGAATCATAATAACAGGGAAGTATGTATGAATGTGAAAGAAGCAAGAAGTTTGTGCCAATACCGAGTTGTTTGGTAGTTTGTCCTCTACGCCTACCTATATTTACATTGAACATATTTGTATACGTACATACATGTTTAACCTCTTAAACTTAGAAACCGGAGCGTTTGCCGCGTTTACCTCACCGTGCGCCAGCTAAGTGTAATTTCGTAATTTCTAACTTTTTTTGTCAAAATAATGTTTTTTGTAAATGGTAGTCTTACCAGATTACGGATTTATAAAAATTGTATGTATCATAAATAGTTTGCGCGGGAAAGCTTCATATATTTAAAGAAATGATTTCTCATGTTACAAAAAAAAGTTAAATAAGAAAATAGAAAAATATTTTTAAAGGTTTACTATATTTTCCATACTCTTGCGGTATTTATCAGGTAGATGTCAAGTATTTATTAGAAAAATACCCATATGGAAACTTGATACAAAACACGAATGAAACATGGGAAATGGCGGCGAAGTCTGATATATGTGCCAAAATATTATTTATTTTTTAAATTAAGTCAATTCCTCCATCACGACACAAGCAACATCTTCCGCTTACTGTGATGGTAGTAGGAGATTTTCAAATATTATCGGGTTATACGTAACCCGGGAATGTTTGTCTTCTTTCATTAAAAAAAAAAAACTTAAGGGCTCAAAATACCTTGAGAATGAATCTCCATTCTACATCGGCACATTTAGTGCATGTTGGCGTTCAACATAATAATGTGGCTGCGCCATATGGCCAATTAATATTATTAATCTGACGGCCTCCATGGTCGAGGGGTAAGGCTCTCGACTACGAATCGGAAGGTCGCGGGTTCAAATCCCGGCGTGCGCAACTAAATTTTATTTAATTAATTTGTGATGTTTCACAATTAATTAATTAAAAAATAATGTATAGTATATTTGCGCACGTTCCAGAGTGGAAGATACTCTCAGTATCGCCCTGGTGAAAGACCACCATTCAGAATTGAAACGTTGCTTGAAATGGCTTTTAGCCGTGTTTGGTGACCAGATCTGAATAGCCAGGTATTTCCCCACCTTCCTCTTCCCTTCTCCTTCCCCTCCCCTATACCTTCAGCCTCACAACATTTCCCAATTGGGGATGCCATAGTCTCACTGGCTCCAGACGGTTGGGAGCAGTTGAGACTCTTGTGGGGTATAAATGTAGAAAAAAAAAAAAATTAATCAATTATCACAATTATTTTCTCAGTAAATCAGTTTCACCGGTAATAAATCATTTTAGGCAATTGAAATTGGGTGGGGGTAAATAAGTCGTCTTAACGTGACCTAACCACAGTTTGAATGCCGAAACAGCTGTCACAATAATAAAAAAAAATTAAAATACTTTCAGAATTTAACAATAACATTATTAAATTCGATCTACATAAAAATTTTTAAAAACATTATTAAAAAGCCATATAGCATGTTGGCGCTCCACAAGTTAAAGAAGATATGATTGACAGCTTTTTTAAAATTTGAATACCAGAATTCTCGGCAGGGCTAAAATAAGAGTGTTAAAAATAAAAAGTGAAAAGCGGGCTCACCATGAATATGGCACACATGATGGTGGCCGCCAGCAGCTGGGGCCCGGCCGCCTTGTGGACCACCTTAGGGGTCCAGTGGCAGTGCTCTATGATCCCATCCTGGATGGGGATCTCCGAATATGTCTCCTAAAACAGATTAAAGCTTTTAAAAATCATCTGGAGCGATTCCACTGGGCTGGACGAGTAGCAAGCAGGAGCGTGTGGTCCATATAGGCACATAGGCACTGCCTACCCTGCTTTACTCGCAAAATAATATTAAAATATATTATTTTTAACCATTCAAAATAATATTAATAACTCTCACAGTGAAACAAGAAACCGAAAAGACACAGAAAAGAAAAAGATAACGGCAGTTCGAGTCTCAGTCGCAGCTGTTATCTTTTTCTATTCAGTTTCATGTTTCATTGTAAGAGTTGTTAATATGTCAACGATTAAAAATATATTACAATGAGGTTCATAAGCTTCAATAAATTATTCCAAAAATTGAATATTAATCCTAGACTTGTAGAAAAAGTCAATGTCCCACATAAATAAAAATCAGATAGGTATATCCGAGACACTATCTAAAAAGATTACAAATAAATTCGGGTAGAATCTTGTAGTCATAATAAAAAAAGGGTAGCAGTCAAAAATATATGGGAATTAATTGCAGATCATATTAACAGTTGAATTATGATACTGATAAAAATGATGGAACGGATAAGGGTAGTTCAGTGGATTAGAGAGCAAAGTCTCGGATATATCATGAGGTCCTGGGTTCAAGTCCCAGTTCCTGCCGTTATCCCTTTTTTTATGTGTCTCTTCGGTTTCATGTTTCATTGTGAGAGTTGTTAATATTATCTTCCGGACAAATCTGCCAGGCACATCCGTACGAGAATGTTACGTATTAGACTGCACGCTTAGTAAAGCACCGTAGTAAGTTTTGCTCGACATGCCTACTATGCACTTAAAGCGAATCGCGTCCACGCAGGCACGTTCACGTGCAAGTTTTTACATCTTTTCATATCAGCAGCAATGCATCGCGCAGTGAATAAATACCACTTGTTCAGTATTGCACCAAGTTTTGGACAGACAGGCTGAGGGAGGAGGGGGGTCCACAGTAAATTAAAAGAACGGCAAAGGGATCCACGGGGAAAAAAAGTTTGGGAACCTATGGTTTACAGCATTAATTAACAGTGTGGACTGTTCAACCCCATAGAGGGCGCTAGTAGCACTATGGAGGTCATTTTTATTACAAAAAAACATCAATTTAATGAAATATAAAACAATTACCAATAAAAATAGCAACAATTCCAATAAATATGCATAAAAATCCTTTCTGTTAGTATTATTATCGATATTATTAATATTTCTTTAAAAAAATACATTTCCAGAATGAATAACTGGACAGTATTCTCAAAACTCTACCTGCTCCCATCATAACAAGCTGAAATTCTTGCCTGCGACGCCTGGTTCAAGTCATTTGATTGTTTTTTTTTTCTTAATCATTGAAGTTAATATTAACAAATCTCAAATGAAATATGAAACAGAAAAGACACAGAAACCCTGCTGAGCTCTAGCCAATTGAGGTAGTGCTACCCCATTATTATCCATCAGATTTCATTGTGAGATTTGTTAATATTAACTTCAATGGTTAAAAAAATATTACAATGGGGTTTTATATGCAACAATATTCCAATAAAAATTGAACATTTGAGAGTTATTTAGTTTGTTAGGGCTGTATAACAACAATACATGAATGTTATTTTTTTTATGTCCGTACAGTGTACAACCAGGAGAACAATATTGCCACCTGGTCGGGATAGGCTTTAATGCTATTAATAATAATAATAATACTTGGACGATTTATATAGTGCCGTTTTTTGTGAAAAATCACCTCAAGGCGATATTGTAGCGAGGAATACTTCACAGAGAGAGATTATTTCAGCTCATTGTGTTATGAAATATATCTGAAATTTAACACGCTATGCAAATAAACCAAACCATATTGTTAAAAATAATTTGAATATTCAAGAAAGTACACTATGAAACAAATCGCCATTGTTTTAATTCAAACCAAATGGTACTAGTATGTAAACAATTGAAGGTCTATTTCTTTGTATAGTTTTACAAATGTATATATAGCATTCTTAGTATGCATTTTATTTAAATAAAAAAACTCTTTTATTAATCTGAATTACAATAAGAAGCAAGTAATTCAGTTGGGGGAGACACCGAATAATGTACTTAAGGCCATCCACCGGCTAAAATTTTAACGAAATCACGCGCTCCTTATGCAGGTGGCGACAAGGTTAAAAATCCCGCTGTACATCGGCCGCATGTTTCGATTTCAGCAAAAAAAAACATCACCAAAATGCGTGTTTTATTCAATTCTGTAAAGCTCAGACCCAATTATTAAAATGTTTTACGGTCATATTCTAACATTTTTCATTTACCACAATGAGCAATACGAAAATATGGGAAAAGGTGTTCATAAGTAGGAGATTTTGTGCTTTAAACATTTTTTTAATGTCTCATACTTTATTTTTTTCTAAGCTTATAAAAAGACATACCAAAAAAGTGCACAGTTAAATGAAAGGCCGAGGTGTGATCTACTTGCAGTATTTAATTAAATCATCTATGATATTTCTAGGCCAACAAATTCTCAAACCGAAAACACACGATTTTGCATTACTTCCCATTGCATCGCCTTAAATTAATATTTTACCAAAATTAATATATCACAAGTAAAAATCACAAGAAACCACATGACACCATGTTCAAAGTTATTTGATGTAACATTTGCCAATAGGTACTGCTAATCCTATGGTTCATTTGCATACCTAATTAACATAGCGAAGCAAGCCGGTAGTACCTACATAAAGTAATTAACAAAAAATCTGAAACTTTTCATAGTCCCCGACATTCTAAGTAATTATAAATATTTGTAACTGTAAATAATTATTATCAAAAATCTCAAATAAAATCATGTTTCATATAAATACCTACTCTTCTTTTGCCAATAACCTTCTAATAAATATAATATCAATGACAAATAGGATTTAAACAGTAACTGCAATGTCATGCAATCTGCAGTGTTTTCTAATATATGTGTCCTGTGCGTGCAAAATTATATCATCTCAGGCGAAAACTTTGTAATTTAACATTTTAATCTGTAGTATGTTTTTGGATCTGTTTGTACATAATAAGATAAACCCTAGCAAGTAGTATTCGTACAGCGCCCCTTGTCCTGTTTTTTAATAACTCGAACTAATACCCTTAGTTGAACCTACAAGCTATTTCATATATTCTTGGTTTGTGTTTTAAAGGAAAAATAAAAACATTATTTTGTGTCTCCCCATCTGAAATAGTTTATTTTCTTTTTTAGGCTGGCAGTACCTATCGACAAAAGTCATATAAAATAACTTATTGCAAAATAGTTATTTTAAATGCACTCTTTGGTGTCTCCCCCAACTGAAATAGCTCTTTCTTATTGTAATTAAGTTCAAACAAAATATATTTTTAAAATAAAATGCGTATTAAGAACGCTATACGATTGTAAACTACTACCTTTTTTTTTCATTGCCGGCATCCCGGGTGTTTATTACCATATAATTCGATAAGAATACATGTACTTTACCTGCCTCACTAGACCATAGGTTCCCAAACTTTTTTCCCATGGAACCCTTTGCCGTTCTTTTGATTTTCGGTGCACCCCCCCCCCCCCCAGCCTGTCTGTCTAAAACTTTGATACAATACTGAATAAGTGATATTTATTCACTGCGTGATAGTGGTGGGCGAAGCGGCTCGATGATCCGGATCACTCACTACAGGTTCGCTGATCCAGCTCGATTGAACGACGGTTCGCGTCTCCCCGCACCATGCCCTCTCCCTAGCTTCCTTGGCTCTCCTAATGACGTCCTTAAGACACTCTTACACGATACTTTTTTCGTCCAGTTTTCATGTGGATTGTCTTTACAAAGAGCTCATTTAGTGATCCGGCTCACTAAACCGAGCCGCTCGCCCACCGCTACTGCGTGATGCATTGCTGCTGGCATGAAAATTTGTAAAAACTTACACATGCGTGGACGCTTCGATTTAAGTGCGCACGAGCTTTTCCGTTAAAAATGGAATAAAGTGCTCCAACGCACTTAAAATGTTGACTGTGGCATTCGGCGAGTCAACTTTGTCTCAAAAAGTGTTTATAAGTGGTACAAGCGCTTTACAGAAGGCCGAGAAGATGTTAATGACGATGAGCGTCCTGGAGTTGCAACCACGTCAACAAATGAAGAAAACATCGAAACAGTGAAGAAAATGGATTTGGAAAATCATGGAATCACTATTAGGGAAGTTGCAGAGGATGTTGGCATATCAATCGGCTCATGCCATGCAATTTTCTCGGATGTTTTGGGCATGAAATGTGCGGCAGCGAAGTTTGTTCCGAAATTGCTAAATTTTGAGCAAAAGCAACGTCGCATTAGTATCGCTCAGGAGTTGTTGAATGACGTCAACGTCGATCCAGATTTGCTCAAAAGGGTCATAATTGGTGATGAAATGTGGGTATATGGTTATGACGTCGAAACCAAGGCCCAATCATCCCAATGGAAGCGGCCAGAAGAGCCAAGACCGAAAAAAGCACGCCAAGTTCGATCAAATGTGAAAGTTAAAAGCTCACTGTTTTCTCCGATTACATTGGCGTGGTGCATCATGAGTTCTTGCCAACAGGTCGTACCGTTAATAAGGAATACTACAAGGAAGTTATGCAACGTTTGTGTGAAGCAATACGGCTCAAACGATCGGAATTGTGGAAAAACAAATCATGGATTTTGCATCACGATAATGCACCAGCTCACACATCAATGCTTGTTCGTGATTATTTGGCCAAAAACAACACCGTAATCATGCCCCAACTTTTGTATTCACCAGATTTGGCTCCCTGCGACTTTTTCCTATTCCCGAAACTGAAGAGACCAATGAAAGGAAAGCGTTTTGCCACAATTGATGAGATAAAGTCAGAATCGAAAAACGAGCTGATGGCCATACCGAAAAGCGCATTCCAGAAGTGCTTCGAGGATTGGAAGAAACGCTGGCATAAGTGCATTATATTTGAGGGGGATTACTTTGAAGGGGAGAAAATGGATATTGATGAATAAATAAATACTTTTCGAAAAAATTCAAAATTCACCTTTTCCTTTGAACAAACCTCGTATAATACATAGTATATCTGTTATTTTAAATTCCGTATCAATTATTATTTTTTTATTTAAACCCAAACTAAGACCTTAATAACCTGTTTTAAATATAATACAGTATATTAATTACATATAAAAGATTAATTTATTTAAAACTACATGTTTCGACAGCAATGTAGCAACACATAGATATTTATGTATATTTATAAAATGATGTAAACAAAGTACATTTTTTAATTAATTAATTATTAATGACGCCACAACGTGAATACCAATTGTTTGAATAAATTACATATAAAATAGGTTATTAGGTGCTCAGTTTGGATTTAGAGAAAAAACGAAAAAATAACCTAAAAATCTATACAAAAACTTCAAACTTTACTAAGCTTTAAATGAATTTCTATGTATTATTTTACATTTTCGCGTATGCTAATATTTTTTCTAATTTTTAATAATCTGAAAAGATTTTTTATTTTCAAAACCTGAGGCGGAATTGTTGAAATCTTCCAGTAAATATTATACTATTGTGTAACATTAAACCTACAAATTGACTAAATTTACCTAAGTCTTTACTTATTTCAAATATTAAGAGGAATTTTTTTTTTGCTAAAATGTAAAAAAAAAAAATGTTACAGAAATATACGTTGTGAAATTTGAATATTAAAATGTTTACTTACGTCCCGCAGGAGGGGAGCATCCATGCCCTCAGTATTTTCAAAGGCAGACGATCCATAGGCATTTCTCGGTACGCCTTGTTCAAATAACTTGGCCGGTCTGAGCAGCGAATCGTCCGAACGAATCTCATCCCAATTTATGCCTTCGTTCATCTTCGGCTTTAAATTACAACTTGCAACATATAAAGCGGACACATGTAGATGTATCGAAGACTGACCGCTTATCAGTCAAGACGTTATCTCCTAATACCTTTACCTAATACTAATAAACAAACAAGATTGACGACTAGCGCAATAGACAACTCGAATTTGCGGCAAAACAGCGGAGAGACGTTATTTTTAAAATATTGCACAAGCGCGGTGGTGCCGTGTAGAATAAATTAAAGCTAGCTGCCGTGAAAAGAGATTTGTTTCATACGGAAATAATCCATTTTCCGCACCGGTACGTCGATTTCCACTATCACTCGACGACCAGAAAATTCGCGCAATGACAAACGTCAAAGCACAAACACTGCGGGGAAATCGACGCACGGACAAACATTGTTTTAAAAAATTCTGGGAACGGGCTCGCTCGGTAGGTACTAGTAGATATACCATTCGACTGTAGGCAATACAGACAGTTGTGACACTACGGCTGGGCAGGTTCTGCATTACACTATAATACTAAAGGGGGATACAAATGTTATAACATCAAATTGAATATCTTCACTATTTTACCAAACGTATTGGTACATAAACGAACTGTATGAGGCGGCTGATTCCGATCTGCAGAGCGGGGCTGGGAGGGAAGGTAGCACTCCCTACAGTTCCCTCTGCAAGGAGGAACAGTACTAGTGACAATACCCTTATTTACGACTTTTGCGGGCCTTGTCCGTGTAACGTTGTTTATTGGGGTCCAGTCCGAGGCAGTAGTCCGATGGGAGTCCAAGTTAAGCAGTAGTCAGAAGAAAACAAAGCGAGTAGATGGAAAGTCGAGCGGGCAGAGGTCTTGTCAGGCTGGCGGTCGAATGCTAACTGCCCGAAGTGGCTTTCGCAGTCCACTTAAGGCAGTCCGCAACGCGCAGACCTACCGCGCCGTGCGGATGCCTGACAAGCCTCTCTCTCTCCCACCGCCGTACTCCTCTTACGTTTTTATTCTCAGTCATTTAAGTCTGAGAGGTTTGTGAGAACACGCTCGTCACAGACCGCCCGTTACATACATTAACAAAGGCGTCGGGAGTCGGAATCGTTTATGAACAGCAAAACAATATTTATTATCCGATACGACTCCCTTACAAATTACAACAATATTTATCAATCAAAGATGCGGCAAGGCGTCCGACACAACTATCATTTTTATTATTATAAAGGATGAAAGATTTGTCCACCATAATACATGGCGGGCAAAAAAATACGCTCTAAATTGTTAAACATCCTCAATTGAATGATATAAATAAGATAAGGAAAGAAAATGCTAAAACATAGATAAATCTAGACGAGGGTATTTAAAAAAAATGTAACATAATATTACGACTAACATTCTGTATGCTGACTACAGTTACTGATTCCATATAAATTTGTCTACATTTTAATCGTTTACCAAAAGACATATTGCGATTCAGGCATTAAAAACTGGCGTTTTGGGAGTTTTTGTTTTTTAAATTCATTACTCATAGGTAGGTCGCTTTCGTATTGTAAATTTGTATGAGAGGCCGAATCTAGAAGTATGTTTGATTTTTAATGAGAAAGATTTATGGAATAGAAAATGCTACTGTTTTAGAGTTTATTTTTTGAGATCCATTCTAAATTTTATTTGCTAAATATTTCCACTTAGACTGAAGTAAAAATTTAAATAAAAGGCAAATGCCTTCAGATTCGAAAAAAAAAATTATATTTACAAAAATGGATATATAAAATATTGGTTTTTTGGTCCTTAGTATTGGTTTTTTTCCTAAAAAATCCCAAACTATAGGCCTTCCCCACATGAGAGGATTATCCGATAGATACTATACTTATGCAAATATGTTTAATTTATTTTTATGAATTTAAAAGTGTTAATTTTTTTTTTGATATGATTTTTTTCAATTGAGTCCCCAACTGGAAATATTTACCTTTTATTTTTTTATAAAATTTGTGAGATAATTAAAAAAAACGGGTTTTGAACACCGAACTACCGTGACCTAATACTTCCGTAGTAAATGGTAAATTTGGTAAATTCCGTAGTAAAGGGTTCCGAGGGTAAATTTGCGCGTGGTCTGACGAATCCGTTTTCGTAATAATTTACTTGTTTGTGCAAACTGATGGTTTTGTAAATTGCACTGTCTTACTGGGTAATTTATTTACATATTTATAAAAAATGTATTTCTATCATAATTTAATAAGTTTCCCAGAATAGCTACTAATTTTCAAAGATTTTTTTTCCTCTCTCATGTTATAAAAAATACATCTATATGATAAAGAAATACAAACATATTTTTCGCTTTCACCAATAACTTTGGACACTTGGGTGAAGTTTAGAAATTTGTTACTTCGTTATGAATACATTTCCAAAGAAAAGTTTTTCAGTATTAGCTAATAAATAAACATATTAAGTATTATTATAAAGCACGATGATTTATTTTACAAAGTTATGAACATTTTTTAATCTACAAATCCCGCGAAAAGAATGTATGTTTTGACATTGCCGATCGGATACGCCGGCGTTCATGGGATACAAATTTTGGGTTCTGATACGTTTCGGTGCATATTTTGACGTATTTCGACGAAGTTAGAAACAAAAAAGGAAAGGAAATTATTTTCCGTCGCCTTGTAACACTGTTCTCCTCAACTACTCTATCAAGTAGTCTATTGTTATGATATACAATGGCGGCCGTCAGAATTGTGAGATGTTTAATTATAATATTTCTTCTAGAATCATGTCAAGGTACTAAATAACAATCTTACATTTGAAATAAAACGTAGTGTTTGAAATGACTCAACTATAAAAATAACAAATTAAAGTTACACCGCATTTATATCGACATTTAACTCACTGCAGCCACTAATAGACAGTTGTTTTGTTAATCAACAAATATGTCGTTTATTATCGTTGTAAATTAACGATTTCATATCTATCCGGTTAATTTTAAAGTATTTCATGCTTTATATATCGAAGTGAAGAGGTTTAGAGATATTACCTCGAGTATTACGTTGTTAGTGTTGATTGTAGTTTTGACATGTTGAATATTTTTTAGGAGGCTACCAAACTGGCAGTTTTATCGAAGATTCAGATGACGATAACTCAGCCAACCCCCTGGATTCTTCGCCGAAGGATCTCAGCCATTTGTCGGACCACCAGATGTTTCTGGAAGCCCAAAAGAGCGCAGCGAACTTTATAGTTCATCATCAGACTACAAGGTACATTATAGCCAACTGTCAATATTTATACCCATTTTCGGTCATGAATTCATGAATAATTCCTCAGTGTTTGATTTAACAAAGGTTTATTAACCGTAGTACAAGACAAAGCACTAACTTACGAGATTTATAATCATATATATTATCAATAATCGTCATTGACTTACATGTTTGATTGTCAGACTTTTTCTATATATTAATAAAATATTTTGGTTCTGATGTTTTATGAGATATTTCACGATGATTACAAAATATGTAGTTCCGAGGAGTTACTATATTTGTACAGAAGTATTTTTTTATAGAATCAATGAAATAGATGAACATGCCTTTTAGATGTTATAAAAAACATTGTGAACTTGAAAAATTATACATAATAAAAAGAACACACTGAAAACTTTTCAAATTCGAACAACATTTACACTTGTCTCCTTTTCACCAAAAACAATAAGTAGGTAGGTACCTAAACAAGAAAAAAAAAAAGCTAATGATGTTGGGGCAAGTGATGTGATTTTTCATATTCCTCGATTAGTTCTCAAAAGTGGCACTAGGTGCGCATTCTTGTGTATAGGAATCAGCAGGATAGTGTTGTATCCACTTATCTTATTCCGTTCTTGCATAAAAGATAGAATAAAACATTATCCAATATGCCAGTCTCGTACTCTTGTGCAATGTTCCAAAGAATGCCAGAGCAATGTAGAACAAATCTGCATTAAGAGTGAGGGGGGCGATTTTACTATATCTCAATAAACCCTTCATTAACTGTTCGTTGAATATCTTTAATCGTATGAATAACAGGCCAATAAACCGGCGACCGTTTCTCCACAAATAATATGGTCCAAGTTGTTATTGATGAGCTAGCTTGGCAACATCGGTATTTTCAAACCATTATCCTGACTGCTACAACGCCTGTCTATTGTTTCTATGAAATCGCAAACGTGAAACATGTACAAATATTCCATGATGTATTTTCAGGGCGTATATTAAAGTTATGTTAAATATGCAGAGAATATATACCGGGTAGTCCTTGGAATGATTTTGTCTTTGATTTGGTCATAGATTATATTCACGGTATTCTTCGTGAGTCGAAATCGCAATCTGAAGTCAACGTCGTCCAATACCTCTAAAAAATTAACACAAGCTCTTAGAACTCGTGGTCTTCGCATTGCCGTCCCGTTGTGTACTTCTGCATCTTCAATTATGGAAAATTCCTCAATAAAATACACAATAAACTCAATAATCGGCTCACTTCACCAGGAGCTGTCAGAATGTTTTAATGTTTTGACCCTTGACGCCATCTTTAAATCTGATAAATATCCGCTATTTGTCGGTTCAAGCTCTAGTTAAGTTATGGCATATTATTATTGAGTGTATGTGAAACACAAATATATTTCCATTCTACAAATAACGCTTATTGATAACTTATTGAGATGTGGTGAAATAGCTCCCAACATAGATTGTTTTAAATTATATTTAAATCTTGTAATATTATTTCTCTTTTCACTTTTTTTTTGTCACTGCTACTTTTGGGGTGAAAAAAATTGTTTCATTGAAATGAAAGTGAAATTCAAGCATCTTCGTCATTCCCATCACTAATCTACAGAAAGCCACAACCTAACATTACTTAGGTACCTACCTTAAAACTTTAAAATTTATTTGATAGTTGAGTCTGGGGTTTTGATGGGGGACTCTTTAACTGTAGTTTACCCTCCATCTGTAATTAATTTTAAGTAACCATTTATTTACTTTCTTGCTTCATATAGGCGAAGAAGAATGAGAAAAAGGTAAGAATTTGTAAATTAATATTATACCTGTTTTGTTTTTCTTTTAGAAAAAAAATTCTATAGCTATATGTGATAAGGAACCCCGGAGAAAAATATTAAGTATTTAATAATACTTCATATAGATCAGCAAACGCCGATTCAGAAAATACAAGTTTTATAAATCGTTATTTAAAAGTGTATAAAAAATCATCTCATCAAACCCTTGTTATGTTGGTACCATTGCATTCGGAACATCTGACACCACGGGTATCGACCGCGCGTATTATGTTTTCGTCGGATTACCATAATAGTTTAGTTAGTTTGTCAGCTGTCAGTTGTTGCCCGACGATCGCTTATTTGAAACCGTGCACTATTTTAATTAAAAGGCAATATATAATTTTTGCATTTGTGAAATGGATTCCTCATCGAACAGTGAAGGTGATGACGAGCGAATGGCAATTATTAAAAAACAAAAAATAAAATAATGGATAACGGTCGGTTAAGGGTAAACGAAACGTGATGTCCGCTCACGGATGGCGCTAATTTAAATCTTTTGAAAAAAAAACACTTAGCACGTAATGCTTTTAAATATTGATATGAATTGTTTGTTGGTGGGTGTACATACGAAATATGAAATTAAATTAATTGGTATTTTATTTATCTATTTAACTCAACCGCCCTACCCATACGGACGTACGTGATATGGCCGCTATATTATCGCCCGAACGCAACAAGCCATATCCCGTACGTTCAGGTACAAAAAAAAGCTATACCCGAAACCTACAAAATATTCATAAATGTCATGTTTGTTCCTGTGTCATCTCGTTTAGTATTTCGAGGTCAGCCGAAGCTAACGAATGTGTTTGGGTATTTTCGTCTCTCCCATACAAATTACGTCACTAGTCACACGTATTGTTTTTGAATAATAACCCAAAGGATGGGCGGTTAAAATAGAACACGTGTGCATTGGTTATATGTATTCTAATACTAACATAATATCCACACACAAAAAATTGTTACAATTTAAGTCACTTAAGAATTACAAATCAAACTTTAAAAGTTACCACATTCGAATTTGCATTTTACGTATTTTGTCTCTTCCTTCTTAAATTTCAAAACATTTTCCTCTTCTTTTATATTGGCCGGTATTTCTTAAAAGATCTTCACGGCTTGAGGTTATTGTAAGTTTAAAGCTCACGCCCTTCAAGAAACTTATGAAAATACCGTATATATTAGTGTTACAATAGTATATTATATTCTCTTGAAGAGTATTACGTTTCGTTTATTTACCCTTAACGAAAAACGGTTTGTTACGGTTACGCAGTTCTCCACGCAGCGCAGAATCGCGAGGAGTGGACAAAGTAATGTTTTCCCGATATAGCGGTTGCGGCACTCTCCAGAGTGGTAGATACTTTCAGTATCGAACTCGGTATCAGTATTAAATGAATCAATAGCCAAACCTCCGTAGATCTCTAAAAGGTCTAAAATCGACAGGACACAATATTAGAAAACACTGCACATTGCAGAAAATCCACCTATCCGTATTAATACCGCTCGAGAGCTAGTCAGAAATGAATTAGCAGAAGTTAAATTTACTATTTTCTTCTTTTTTATGTAACAGAAATTTATTAGTTCATTATAAAATGTGTAAAAGTGGCCCTTAGAGGTAAAACTCATTAAGTGCCATACTAGTCCACTGTATGACATATAATGACTTTTTCCTCTGATGGGACGATACTGTATGTATGTGTGTGCATATGTACAATTCAATTGTTTGTTATTTCTTCATCCTCTTGGTTATTATTGTTAGTCTCAAGAGGGGAGAGATTGAAAGCACAATCTTCTTTATGAGATAATAGATTGCAAATTGGTCTTGTTTTGCATTGGCTACAGGAGCTGCAGGCCTGTCCAACCTATTTCTCATTCATAATACATTATATTTATTTTATGGCTACAGTGTTATATAATGAGCAACATTAAAAATGAGACGGTTTGGTCATGTACAGCAGGTGAACGCAAAAGGGAGCATCGGACAAGTGACTGCACCGAGTCAATCAAGTACTTGTCGGGTCAGAATAACAGAAGAGTATGTATGACTGAATGAAACGAGAAGTGTGTGACGAGACAGTTGTGTGATGGTCCATCAGCTCTTTCTGCAGCGCCCCACCTAACTAAAAAATAATTATTCAAAAAAATCATTTTTGGTTTCCCTATCTTAGCACTCTGGCTCACTCCCACCGCCACAACGTTGTGATGGCTAGTTAGTTGCGCCCTTGAGGTGATTTTTCACAAAAACGGCGCTATATAAATCGTCCAAGTATTATTATTAATGCTGATTTTGAAAGAGGAGTGTCTTTTTTAGAATTGAATCGCAACAAATCTAGTTATTTGTTCCCCATCGGGAACAAAAAGGGCTTGAGGAGGTAAGAAAAAATATTTTGACTATGAAAACTAACTTTGAAATTAAAAAAAAAAAATACTGGTAATAGACTGGATAGCAGTAGAGTATTTTTGTTCTCTTTGGCCCAAAGGGAACAAGAAGAATAAAAAGACTACTGCTATCTAGTTCCTTGTTACTCATCGGGAACAAAAAGGACTGTTGAACAAAAGAACCCGTTAAAATACACAAAATATATGGCCGGTTGGTTTTGAGATTAAAATGTCAAAACAAGAATGAGCTTTACTTATGATTATATATTTTATTCATAGTTAACTATAACTAAACACAAGTAATAAAATTATGTACCTATTTATAAACTTTAACTCCGAGAAGAATGATAATACTGGCATTTGATTTGCTCATGAATATACCTTATTTCTTTCAATAATAACGATTTTTTATCTTGAACAAAAATTATAGAGCTTTAAGTCTCCTAAATTAAGTTTAAATTTCACCAAAACTAAAAGAGGTGATTTTTAAAATACAAAACACAATCGAAATATAATAATTTCCATACAAATGCAAAACCAGACAATGCGCGAACAGATCCCTGTGACGTCAGATGTCGAGAATGTAATGTTATCAACAGAATAGAGTGTTTTGATGAGATCCCTGTGACTTCAGATGTCGAGAATGTAATGTTATCAACAGAACAGAGTGTTTTGATGAGATCCCTGTGACGTCAGATGTCGAGAATGTAATGTTATCAACAGAACAGAGTGTTTTGATGTGATCCCTGTGACGTCAGAAGTCGAGAATGTAATGTTATCAACAGAACAGAGTGTTTTGATGAGATCCCTGTGACGTCAGATGTCGAGAATGTAATGTTATCAACAGAACAGAGTGTTTTGATGAGATGATTTTTAATTCACTTTTAAATAACGATTTATGAGTTCTATTTACAGTCAAACTTGGTTACAACGATCACGGTAATAACGAGTTGACGCCTATAATGAGCAATTAACCAAAAATATTTTAGTTCAGGCTTATTTTCATACAATCGTTGGCTGTTGTAATGAGGACGTTTCACTGATATATACCGTACAAATAATATATATATATAATTTTTAAAAAATCATTTTTAAATACATATACAGATCGCTGGGTCTTAAAAAAACATTTCTCGAAGTAACAATTAACACCCGCACAAGCAAACTAGTGATATGATGAACAATTTAGTGATTTTTTTTGGAAGCCCGAACCAGGTGATAAGAGTTGTAATGCGTTGAGTGTTTTGAGGAAGAGATTGAAACATGAGAACTCTTTAAAGTGATTTAAAAAATTTTCCATTAGTGTTTTTTTTTTTTTAAAGTAATGTTTCTAAATATGGTATTTATACATTGGCGAATATATTGATAGTAGATACATACGTTTTTTAAACCTGTTTCTGATATAACGAGTAATGGCTATAAGGAGCAAATTTCGTCAGTTCCTTCGTGCTCGTTGTAATCAAGTTTGACTTTATAATAAAACATATCTTGTATTCGCCTTATTGTTGCATTTCCAATATCACATACTTTTAGTCTTTCGCAAACGTTATGTATATAACATTCTTTGATGTACTTTTATTTCTATTAGTTTTATTTATTCACTGCTATCGCTAGATGGCGGTGCTCCGCAACTCAAACACGAGAAATCTTTCTCAATTGAGTTGGGCATTTTTTGTAAAATAAATTTATATATTTTTTTGTATTTGGCTATTATATCTGTATTATTAAATATTCTAAATATATTTATATTAAATAAAAAAATATATATTTATATTAAATAAAAAAAAATATATTTATATTAAATAAAAAAATACATATTTATATTAAATAAAAAATTTTTTTTTTCAGAATCGGCGTTTGCTGATCTCTACGAATGTATATATTTTTAGGCCATAATATTTTTCACCGGAGTTCCTTATTTGATCAATTTACATTTTAAATTGGTTCACCGTGCTTGGTTTTGAACCCCTGCCTTAATATTGTGGTCTTATGATCAAACTGGGTATTCAGTTGTGATTTGGCCTTTAAAAAGGACATACACCGGACATTGTGAAATTGAAATAATTTAAAAACAGCAAAAAAAACTTAAAAATACTTGATTGTGAAAATTTTGTAAATTCTTGCATTTACCGCAAAATTTGTATCCGTCGAATGCCAGTGTATCCAATCGGGAATGTCAAAAAATCATTTCGCTGAATATAATATATTCTGAGGAAACTACTAATGATAGATATATACAATTTTTATAAATATTTGTAAACCTGTTATCTGGTAAGACGGTACAATTTACAAAAACATCATTTTGCAAAAAAAAACAAGTAGGTTATTACGAATATAGACTCAGTGCGCAAATTTACCCCCGGCACACTACGGTAGTATTAGATGTCGGGACCTCGGCGTTCCAAAGGTTAACCCCGAATTTCGAAAATGAGCCAAAGAAAGAAGAAAGTCAAAAGGAAGAGGTATCTATTTTTATTAAAAAAATTCAACAATATTATGTTGGGTTAATTTAAATTCTCATCACATTCTATGATCATGTAATCGTTGATCAGCGTTATTTTGATTTTTTGACATTTGAACGGTCCCCGTTAACTGATGATTCTTGGCCCATTTCAGCTTTTGTTCAAATTGTGATCAGTTGTCAAGCAAAGCGGTGATGATGTTTTACCTTTATACGAGAGAATATATATATTATCCATTCCCGTATCCATCCTTGCTCTTAACAGGAATACTTGATTTCAATATCTTAGAATATTTTTAGATAAACATTTTTTTAAAGTTAATTCCTTGAACCATATGTAATCCACCTATGTTGAAAGAGTTAAACTTATTCGTTCCATACAAGCATACTCGTAGGAGATCCCATGCACTCTTTTATGCTCCGAAAGCGAAAACTTCTGTTTACCAGAACACGCCGATCAGCAGGGCGACTCAACTGCTCAACGATGCTGCATTGACCGTTGACGTTTTCAATATCACTTACAGACAGTTTTGCGACTATCTTTTCAACCATGTCACAAAATAGTTTTAAAAGTGTCACCCATGATTTTTTATACTTTTCCTGTCAACCTTTCACTTGTTGCATGTTTGATACGGATTATCGTCTTTAGTATTGTTTAAATCATTAATATACAGATGTTTACTTGTACTATTTGATATTCCTAATACTTGTCCGTGTATATTTGTTGCCATTTCCCATTTATTGTAATGCATTTTAATCTCTGTGTACAACTGTTTTATGGAGACTATTTTTTTATATTTTTTATATGAATACCTCACAAGAGTCCCAACTGCTCCCAACCGTCTGGAGCCAGTGAGACTATGGCATTCCCGATTGGGGAATGTTGTGAGGCTGAAGGTATTAGGGAGGGGAAGAAGAAGGGCAAGAGGAAGGTGGGGAAATACCTGGCAATTCAGATCTGGTCAACAAACACGGCTAAAAGCCATTTCAAGCAACGTTTCAATTCTGAATGGTGGTCTTTCACCAGGGCGATACTGAGAGTATCTTCCACTCTGGAACTCTCTATTTTAAAATTAATTGTGAAACAGCACAAATTAATTAAATAAAGTTTATTGCGCACGCCGGGATTTGAACCCACGACCTTCAGATTCGTATTCGAGAGCCTTATCCCTCGACCATGGAGGCCGACTATGAAAAATAAATAAATAAAACTTGTCACGGTTTGATCAAAAACTGAAACAGGCAGAGAATAAGCCATCGCTCAAATGTAGAATAAAACTAGAAGATTAAAACCATAGTACATTTTAATTACATGGTATTTTTGTAATGTATGTATGTATGTATATATTTTCAATTACTTATTATTATTTTGTGATGTGAAGAAAGAAATTGAAGTATAGTGGCCAATAATAATATATATATATATATATTTTTAATGTGACTTTTTTATTCTTTCGCTCTTTGAGAAGTCAGTATTAATTTAACCAATTTATAGATGCATGATCTGGGCAACAGGTTTGGAGGTGTTAATGTATTTTCTGACTCCATTTATACAGTAAAGCGTCATATATACCAGCACATATATCAATCCTACAATATAATATTATAGCTTGGATAATGTAGAGCATTAATGATTTGTGTTATAATATTGTTTTGGTTTTCTATTTTATGTCACTGTTAAACGTCTGAAAAAGATTGTTCATTACTTTACAGTTTAGAATCTCTATGTACTTGTAATTTTCGATAGCTCTTTATATTATGTTCTAAAATCCATGTAAAAGCCCAGATGGGCGTGTAATCAAATAAATAGAATGTCTGGACTTTTGGGTTTATATTTTGAATTACATTTACAATGTTCAATGTCTATTTTCAGATACAAATGTCATCTCTGCGACCCGCCAGATTGCGTGGGGGAGACGGGAACCTGCAAGAATGCCATACACGTAAGTACTGTTTGTCACTTTCTTTATAATGCCGACGGGATTCTTGCCGATTCTTTAGGTTGCATTTTACAGCTTTTTTGATTTGTGTATTATACGTCGCAGGGTGCGATTTGGCATTCTCGAAAACAAACTAAATCTAAAATTACCATAAAATTTTGCTTCAAACACCGCTAAAATTGCTGTCGTTCGAATTTGTCACGTTAGACAAGTGACGCACAACCTTTTTAGCCAGACGGCCAATTTATTTATTTATATAACTTAACCGCCTTTCCTTTGGTTTTTTATTAAAAAAGTACGTAAAAAAACATCGTTTTTTTTTTTCATTAGATATCGCAGTAACAATATGTGTGACTAGTGACGTAACTTATACGGGAGAGACGAAAATACCCGAATACATCCGTTAGCTTCGGCTGTCCTCGAAATACTAAACGAGATGACGCAGGAACAAACTTGACGTATACGAATATTTTGTGAGTTTCGGTTATAGCTTTTTGTACCTGAACGTACGGCATACGGCTTGTTGCGTTCGGGCGATAATATACCAGTCGTATCACTTGCGTTCGTATATGTAGGGAGGTTAAAATAAAACACATGTACATTGGCTACATGTATTCTAATATGAACATAATATGTCTTGCACACAAGAAAATTAAAATTTAAGTTACAATGCACAATTAAGAATTACAAATTACGACATAAAAAATTGCATTTACGAATTTCATCATTTCCTTTTTATTTTAACACATTTTCCTCTTCTTTTATATTGTTGGGTATTTTTTGGAAGATCTTCATGGCTCTATATAGTAATGAGTTTTGTAATTTTGTTTTCTTTCGAAAGGAAAGTCTGTGTCTATTGTCTGTGTTGATTTTTATTAATTTTTCTCGAGAATTCTGAATTTTTTTGGCCATTAAATATTTTCAATTTGTTCACGAGCCGCAGGGGTGGAGTACATTCAGCTTGACATGGTTAACTTTGAAGTCGGTAGTCTAATGTAGTGAATCACTGCATTAGACTGACGATCATATCTGTTAATAATGATAAAAGTAGGAGAAATTCAAATATTATCAGGTTTTTTGTATCATAAAAAAAAATAAGTTCCGCTCTGTGAATTCAGTCTTTTATTAACTTTTTGGTACTTTATTCCAGGCTTTAGAGCCTGGCACACGGAAAGTAAGCCTTCAGGATGTACTCTGTTAACCGCATTGTATTTTATGTCCACAGTGCTGGAAGTCACACGTGCGTGACTCCAACGGCGAGGAGCGCTACTCGCGGGGTTGCACCACCAGCGTGGACCAGCTCGACATCAACTGCCACCCGCCAGGCAACAATGTGTATGTTAACACCTTCACTATTAACCAGCCCTTATGGCCTCAGTCATTTTTCTGATTAAAAAACCGACATTTAAAGAATAATGTTTCACAAATGAATTTATTTGAATGATAAATGATTCCTCTAGTGAACTTTCCTCGTTTCACAGTTTTTCGTATGGCATTTTCTTTCATATTGTGATACATTAAAGATTTCAACAACAGATTAATACTGAAGTGACTAACTAACCATCACGCCGTTTCCCCGTAGGGGTAGGCAGAGAGGACGGACCGCCAAACAAATCTATCTTGGCATACACTTCTTGCTTCATTCACATTCATACATCGTCTCATACATTCTCTTCTATTATTCCGACTTCTGACATGGCCCGACTCAAGTATTTGATTCGCTTGATCATGCCATGTCTTCCTCGGACGTCCTCGGCTTCTTCTTCCATTCACATTCGCGTCATACATTCTTCTTACACTCCTTTCTTCGTTCATTCACTCCACATGCCCAAACCATCTAAGCGTCCCTTTCTTAATCTTACTCATTACGCTTACATCAGCCTTGCATTCTTTACGAATTTCAATATTTTTCACACGATTTCTACGGCATTCAGTTTACTTTCATCCTTCTTCTGCCAATTCCATGCCTCACTGCCATACATCAGGGTTGATATCAGCACTCCATTGTGGACTGCTAGCTTCGCTTCTTTGGATAACTTTTTGTTAGCGCCAACCGCGCTCAGTCCTCGATTAATGGAGTTTCCTGCATTCACCCTTCTTTCACTATCCCTATCCCTATTTGAGGCTAATAATGTACATATATGGTGAGTGTTGTGGCGTGCAATCCATGAAGGTTGAAAAGCTGTGCCTACCCCAAAAAACATACCATAGAAGGAATATTAAAAAAAATGCAACAAATTTCTAATCATAATATATTTTTTCCGTGAATTTGGTAAGAAACTTGAATGGTCATTTATTCAGTTGGCCAGAACTGTCGGAGAAATATGATAATGAAATGGCCATTTTCAAATTTTGAATGCACATTCATACCCGAGATGGACACAGCCTATCTTTGGTCATAGGGCAATGCACGCCGTTGGGTGACCGTATAATTTAACACATATGAATCGGTATACTTTTTAAAATTATAAAAAAATATGAAAAACAAACCCGATAACCAAATCTAACATAATCTAATTAATATTTTTTTTTGTTTAATTTAAAAAAAATAAGATTAATTAGATTAGATTAAGTTCAGGTCAGTTTTTTTTTGTTTTTTCGTGCTGACTTTAATCCCTTTGAAAGAGTGTGCCGATTCATATGTGTGTTGAATTGTCATGGAACCGTGTACACAGACCATAGATAATAGAAATAAGGGAGTCGAGTCATGAATCATTATTAGTATGAAACTGCATGCGGAACGCATGTCGCCAACATTGCTGCAAATCACTTCTTTCGTTTCTACCTGCATACCAAACGCATAACTTTTATTGGATCTGCCGCTTTGATAGTCCGTGCAGTTTGATCATAGCTCGGAGACAGTCGATGCGCTTCCATGCCATAACTCCTTGGCCTTTATTATCTATGATTCAGACAGATACAAAGATGATATAGGCCTCTAGGGAAATTATTTCCCTCAAGGCCTCCTGTGTGGAGTTACCGTAAAAAAAGATGATTTGATTTCATCTGTCCTAGCAGAAAGAAATGTGACAAAAAAAAATTGAGTATACTGTTTTTCATGTCAAACTGTCAAATGCGGGGTCAACCATAACCTCACATCTGAATGTATTTACCTACTATTATAAATATTCCAAAATCTGCATTACTCAGTTTATGAAGAAAAAATATTCTACATTGAATTTCAAAATTTTATTGTCACACTGTATTTTATGGATGAATTTAATCACATTCTGTAGGAATGTTATGTTGCTCAGGGGACACCGCAAGAGGCACACGGCCGGGCAGTTCAACATCACCTGCTGCACCGGCGACATGTGCAACGACGGGGAGTTTCCTCTGCTTCCGCCGCTCATCTACAGAGGTGAGTGTTCATCGACAGATCTGTTGTGGTATAATTCCAGTTGCCTGATTAGCAGGCACCTCCATGGTCCCGCGCCATACAGAGTTTTGCAGACACTGACGATCTTGATTAGTCCAACTGTTTTGGCATCTTAAATGCATAATTCTCGACTACCCACCCCTAGGAAGAAGAAAGGGCCGAAGACAGTTCGATATCTACCGCTCGTCGCGCAGGAAAAAAGGTGTTTTAACGCCGCGACAGAGCATCTGGCCAATTCGGGATTAGTGATTCAGTGAGGTGAAATAAGTGCTAGAGGATATCCACGAACAAGGTAGGCTTATTCAACTTCCGTGGCATCCTCCTGTTTCTCTTTCAGTCCTTCCTCCACCTTTTTTTCTCATCTGGTTCTCCAGATTAACTCCGCCAGTCCAGAATTGGGATTCTTTCAGAGCTATCGAAATAACTACATACAAACCTGACTTACCCAAGTTTCCAAGGAGAAATAAAGCCATTGTTCAAATTAAGTGTTTATCAGTCATTTTCATGATTTAATTTGATGGATACCTTATTTACAATTTAACTTTTATCAATAAATAAGATCATTATTAAACACTTCATGCTTATGAACGAGCAGTGTTCGCGGGCGGCGCTTCTGTCGTATCGCGCCAACCCGAGCAACATAAGACAAACAAACTTAGCTCGCCAGTTGCCACTTGACGCTCGTAGAGGTTTACGCAAATCGTTTCTTCTGTTTTAACTTC
>JAHDVE020003758.1:0-39114 GCA_022606495.2 Halesus radiatus | reverse complement strand
TATCAGTCGCACGTGTGAATCGAACCCAATGGAGTTAAGATAATTGATGGTGTTAAGTGAACTGGTCTCATTAGATCATTTGGTAGAGCGATTGTCCCGGTAAGACGGAGGTCTTGGTTGCATAAGAGAATCATAAATAATGTCTTCCGCAGGAATACCCTAACTTGAAATAAATAGTTGTGAGAAATTTGAGTAGGATTCCCTCAACGGAATTCGTATGATTGTTATAGAAAGGGTTCCATATAGATTCCAAGTTTACTATTTTCAAACGTTAAACATTGCTTGATGGATCCACAATACTTTATAAACTATTCATGATTGATATTCTCGGTAGGGAAACGTAAGGGTATATTATGCACATAAACAGGTTCTTTACGAATAAGCTAGAAGCTTTGAATCAGCGAGACGAGCCTTTCTTCGAGCCGTGTAGACTGTAGCCTATATATATTGCCTACATATTTGTTATTCTTGAATTTTCTTTCAGGAAGATATTGCTAGCTATTTTATGCCGTAGGAAACCTCGTGGGAGCGTACGCCGTAGAATCAATCTCTCATACTAGAATTGTGCAAACAAAATGTCTATACTGAAAGTAAGAAATGAAAGATATTACCGTTAAACTGTTAAATATCGGTTTATTTGATACTTGTGTAAGGTAAATTTATTTTTAAAATTTATTTTAATTATCCTTTAAACGATACACATATCACTGAAGTAGAATCTATTTGAGACCTTGAGGTAATACTGGATGTGAAACTAAATTTTATCAAACAAACTAATGAGGTTATCAATAAAGCCTATAAAATTCTGGGATTTATAATTCGTATTTCAAAACCTTTTCGAAATATGAAGATTTTACACCGCGTATATCCGACCTCACATAGAATATTGCACATATATCAAGCCTGTATTGAACGAATCGATAGCATTCAACGTAAATTCTTTAAGCATGTAAACTATAAATTTAATTACAATTTGCAAAAATATACTGAATCCTTAAAATTCCTCAACTTTATCACGCTACAAACACGATGCTTAACGGGACGTCGGAGAATAATAATATAAATTCAAAATAATGATAATATTATTGGGCAATACGATAAACATGGGGTTTTTAAAAAGAAAAATATTTCTTAGGTTTTTTTTTTTAAATTTGCATTATCAAAATAAAATCAGAAATATTACACATTTCTGACCGTTCTACGCATGTTTTACAAAAAACATTTATAAAGCTGAATATCCCTAAAAAATGCTATGAAGGTTTTTCTTTAACATGTTGATGAGATAAAATAAAAAAAGACAGTGTGTAGTTTAAATTTTTCATGAACACTACGTAACTTTAATGTTTAAAAAAAAAGTTAATGTGGATTATAAATCTTTGTTTTAGTTTATTTACAAAAACGTAACGAGAAAGGATTAAAAATATTTTTCTCGGCTTAAAAAATCATATTCATATTTTAAATATTTTGTAAAACATGCAATAGGACGGTCAGAAAAAGTAACATTTCTGATTATTTTTTGATAAATGCTAAGCCTATGTAAATTTATAAAATATTTAAAAAATATTTTTCTATTTAAAACATTATGTTTATCGTATTGCGTAATAATACTATCATTATTTTGAATTAATAAATAATAACTCTCCGACGTGCCTTTCCCCCTTAAGATAAATATTTCGAAATAATAAATAATTCACCTCCGACGTCCTACTCACCTTTAATATTTGATCAAATCCTGTTATTTTAATTAATTTTATTGTTAAGACCAACCCGAAAAACCGATTTTTTTTATTTGCCCGCATGGAAGTAATACGTACGACTGATGCACGAGTATGAAATGTATCGAGAGCATCTCCTATCCTGATCCTATCTTCCTCTTCCTCTCCCCCCTTCCTGCTTATTTTATTTTTTCTTTATCTTGTTAGCTTCATAAAAAGGGGATTTAACCACTATTAGCAAAAGAAAATTTGTTGGCTTACCTTTTATTAAACTTCCTTTGTAAACATATTTGTATTAAAAGCTGTTTATTTCTTACAAATAAATAATTTTTTTTAAGGAAATGGTGCTGAGAGGCAGCCCCCAAGTTGGAGCCAGTGATAAAGAAATGGGGATGTGGCCCCACGATGAAGCGACAGTGATATGGGGCTAGCCCCAACCCAGGGCGGCAATGTGATAGTACAGCGACAGGTTGACTCACCTTGAGGCCAGACGCGATGTTTGACTCAGGGTTCCGCCAGGATAGCTCAGTTGGTAAAAGCATTACAGCTCTCGTCTACAAGTCGTGAATCGGCACAGCCTCATGCCGGCTTAGTAAAAAGGTACTCAGCTACCAAAGAAAAAAGTGCGTGCTTTCTAGACAGGGTTTATTTTACAGGGAAGACATTTACAGGTAGTACATACGGGGTTCAATAACAATGGGCAGTACCTAACCTATCTGAGGTTCAATTATCTCTCTCTCTGGTGAGTCTACAATTGGACAATTAATTTAAACATAGAGGTTTTGCAGCACATACAAAGAGGAAATGGTTTACAGCTTATATAGATCGAACTGTGGCGGTTCGCACGTAGCTCCATCGCAAAAGGTTACGCCGTGGACCGCCGAGTACCACTCAGACAGCATCTCGTGACTCCTAGGAAGTTAATGCACTGGTCACTGACTTTACTGTTTAGGTATATGCAAAGACAATGAGTTTACAACGTACTAAAAGCATGGAAGGCAAGATGACGCCAGAAAACCATGCCGAGCGGTCACATGCATCAAGGCACGTAGGACGCACCTCCGTGTTCCGCTGTCGAAATCTGAGTGCGTTCAAAATGGCCGATAGCTCCCGTGCCGGCGGGCCCGCGTTTGCAGAACTCTTACAAGTGGCTAGACCCTCTTTTGAACTAGCGGCTAGAATATTTTACAAACGACTAGATTCTCCTTGTTTTTAAATTGTAGCTAATTCGTTACATAACAATTTATAAATTAAAGGGGAAATTATATTAATACGAAGAGGTAGATACAATCAAAATCGAAACGTTTCTTTTTTATATTATTCTTTTTTTTTCTGCAAGTAGCTTGTCACCAGGAGCTTCTATTATCTTGAAATGGTTTTGGCCGTGCTTGGTGACCAGATTTGAATAGCCAGATACTTCCCACCTTCCTCTATCCCATATCTCTCCCCACTACTATCAGCCTTATAACACACCCCTATTTGGGTTGATACTACTGTCTGTAGATGGATGGTAGCAGTTGGGACTCTTGTACGATATTTAAAAACTAAAGCAAAATTAAACAGAATTACTATTTTTTTCACAGTTACTCAACATATGAAATAATTTTCCTCAAGGCCTACGTCATCTTTGGAGATGCGGTGTGGAGGGTATTTTGGAGGATAGGAAGGAGTGAACCTGGGTCTTTAAGATATCAATGTTGTAGGATGGAGGAAACATAGAGGCCGCTGGATCATTCCACAGTCGAACTGTTGAATACACGAATGAGTCAACTAAATTACCAACAATTATAGACAAAAAATAACATGCAATTGGGTGATACGAAAAAAAATATTGAACCTAACTAAACTACGTAATGATTAATATTTTATAACGTAAGGTTTTATTAAAACATATTATTAATTGTTATTCTTTTTAATTGGTAAAACACCATTTAATTTTTTTAAAATAAAATTTGAAGTAAATCAAATTTAACAATGTTATTATTAAGTTATTCAAGTCTTTTTTTTTAAAAATTATTTTTACAGCTGTTTCGACGTTCAAAGCTATTTTCAAACTGTGGTTAGGTCAAATTGAAACGATTGATTTATATGATTTTATTTACTCCCACCCAATTTTAATTTCGATGGTGTTTAAAATGATTTTTAACCAGTGAAATCGATTTACTTTGAAAATATTTGTGATAATTAAAAATTCTCTATTCTGTGAGGTATTTAGAGTTGAAAGCTGTTTTCCCAGATTGTTTTATAATGACGTGAATGATATATAAGTTAAATAATTTAACGTATTCGGCAACTCTCTGAATTATTTTAAGGAATTGTATTGTCTATGTTTCGTGAACATACTTAGGAGTGGGAAATAAAAGCTCTAACAATAATTAAACTCTAAACTACTTGAATGACTTAATAGTCACACCATTAAATTTGATTTGCTTTAAATTAACAGCAACGCTTTCGAACTATAATAACTGATATGATTTGAACGTACTATTTATACATTGATAATAAAGACAATTTATTTTGAAGTACGATATAATCACGTTTTAATTACAGTTGAATATGACATGAAATAGTCGCCACAGTATACTAGTGAAGGAATGATAAAATGTAGTTATTACGATGTGATCTTTAATAATAAAATGGTGTTAAATGATAAACGTAGTCATAATAATATGTCGGCTAGATATAACCGTGTCGGAGAGAATACACCTTTTACACACTTGTTTCATTAAAGTATTTTATTCAGCATGTCAATCCGACAAACGAGTAAATTCGTTTTATGTTATAAAGTTTTTATTTATTTTTATTTTACATTATTGTTTTTATATCACAGTTATTATTTACATTTAGTAACCCATTTTTCATTGTATTTTTCTTTAGTGTGGCGAGAATTATTAATGATAATAATATTTTCAAAAGAAGCAATCGCTCTTTGGTTGAGCTTGAGCTAAGCGAAACCGGTTGGCGAACAATAAAACATGTTCGTGGTTTTTAATAAAGTGTTTGTTTTATTTAAAATAATAATAATTTATATCTAATTTCGAATCTGTCAATTTTAATAAAAAAAAAACTGATTAAAAACCACTGTAATTTCTTCCACTTGTTTATTTCAGACCGAATCGGTCTCACCCAAATCTTCAGACTGATACAATTAAAACAATATCTATTATATATATAGCATCTATGTCAGGAGTCAGTCCCATTGTTCTTTCATATAAACAATATTGGAAGATGCCCGAGGCGATCTCCTTTCGAACGCGGCGAATCCTTTCGTGCAACCGTTTCTTTGTCATGTTGCACTTCTCCGCTATTAAGCAGACACTGAGACGACGATCAGACTGTAACACCTCCCTCATTTTTGTGACGTTGTCATCAGTTTTGGAAGTTGACGGTCGTCCAACACGCACATCGTCTTCAATTAATTCTCGGCCGTTTTGGAATTGTTTGTGCCACTCGTAAACTCTTGCCTGTGACATGGCTTCATCTCTGAATGCTTCCCAAATCATGGCCAGGGTCTCGATACCGGTTTTTTTCAGCGGAACGCAGAATTTCATGGCTGTCCGCTGCTCCAGCAAATGTTTCATCTTGATTTCTGACGCAACTACAAAACACACTTTGCGCCGATCACTTTGCTAGCTCTACCGTTGCTCGGAGAGGACTGAGCAGCGGCGCGTTTGGTAGCTGCGACTTCCCCCTACCATCCCCACTACTCGGCACATCCTACCCCTTCTAGCGCAGTCAGGAATTTTTTTATCGATACTTTTGCGACTGCCCATTCGTAAGCCTTTAATGGCACAATAATCTACAACATTGAAACTTTTGCCATAAAGGTATTATTTTATTTGTAATACAAACATTTTAAAATTTAACGCACCCATTTGCAAGAATTTAAACATCATGGATTAGGTTTCGATGTACGGTTTTTTTCTGCTCTTGAAAATTCACAAATAATTCTTTAATTTCGCATTTAATATAATCAAATGATGAAAATTCATTTCGAAATGACTTCCCTTCAGTTCGTCGTAATAAATATGTATTTTCCATCAATAATCCATTAGTGATATAAAATTCTTTATTTTGTTCATTACGCGTTTAAAATCCACCCTCTCTTATATCGAGGAAATTCTCTATATATAAAAATGAATATTTGTCTGTCTGTCTGTCCTCAATTTTATCGAAAAATACTAGACCGGTTTCGCTTAAAATATCACAGCTTGTTTTTATTAGTGCCGGGAAGGTTTAGTGAGTAGTTTGAATGAAATCCAACATTCAAAACTGTTGCTATTACATTTTAAAATTATTATGAAAAATATTGAACCTGCTATGTTGTATTGAGGTTAGCCCATATATATAACTCTGGTTAGCCACAGATTACATATTCAAAAGAAGAAGGTTTGTATGTGTAGAATATTTTCAAAATGGAAAACACAAGTAGGTTCCTACTTCAGAACTTTATCATTTAGATGTTTTGAAAAAACAAATGTTTGGAATGAAGTAAAAATTTCAAATAAATGTTTCTTCGTTTCTTTGTTTCTTTGTTTATTTGTTTAGAGATAGTAATAGTCATCACAACGTATTACTTTCGCTTTCAAATCAATAAGAAACTCGAGTAAAAAATATTTTAGCTTTAATAATAAACATTCAAATAGATCAGAAAACGCCGTTTTCGAATATATAACTATTATTATATATAGAATATATAAATCGTTATTTAAACGTTAATAAAAAAACCGTCTCATAGAAACACCTTGTTGTGGTTATACCATTGGATATGGAACATCTGGCGTCACGTGCGCATTCTGTTTTTGGATTAGTATGAAAATTTTTATTTTTCGATTTTGTTTAGTATTTTAAATACGTGTTTTTTTTTAGTTTTGGCGAAATTTAAGCTTAATTTTGGTTACTTTATGCTCTATAATTGTTGTTCAATATAAAAAAAAACTATTATTATTTAAAGAAATTAGATTATTCATGAGCAAACCAACTATCAATACGGATATTGTGATAATGTTAATGCTCAATACTATTATTATTTTTTTACTTAAAGTTTCTAAAAAGGAACATAATTTTCTGACTTATGTTTAGTTATGGTTTACTATGAATAAAATTAAGTACATTAAAGCTCGTACTTGTTTTGACATTTGACATTCTAACCTCAAAACTGATCAAAACCGACCGGCCATAGATTTGGAGCGTTTTAACTATGAAAACTAACTTTAGAAAAAAAAAACGAAACATACTGGTATTTAAGTTTGAACGTCATTTTAGATTAAAAAAATAAATAACAAATGGACTGGGGTTCCATATTATGGCACCAAAACGACAAGCAAGAATTCACAACTTAATAACTTTATTTAAAAAAAAATCCCTAGCAAGGGCGGGTACGCATCAGCTAGTTCTAAGTAAAATTAAATTCTCCGATTTATTAAAAATTTTAAGTTTATATTAAATATAGCTTATAGAACCAATAATAATATACGAACAAGCCTAAAAAACATAAAAGTAAAAATCTTAAACTTAATATTTGTGGCATAAACTAATTAAAATGTGACCACGCCGACTGCAACGCTACTTATATAGGGAAGACGGGAAGGGCTTTCTCAACTAGATTCAAAGAACATATACGATGTTATAAAAAATAAAAGCACTTCTTCAAAATTCGCAGAACATCTCTTAGTAAATAATCATGTCCCGCTTGACAACAACAAACCTAAACCCTTATATAGTAAGAAAGGATCTTAGATTAAATTTACTTGAACAATTAGAAATTAATAAACGAACGAATAATCCTAATATAACATTGATTAATAAAGTAAGGAAAATTATATATTTACCGCTTCTCAGTATGTTCACATTATCAAAACAATTATTAAAAATTAACAATTATTAAAAATTTCAATTATAAAAAATGTATTATAAAGAGGTTTACAAGATTTTTTATAAGTTATTTTAAGAAATAAATATAAAGATACATGCGTTTTATTATTAAAATTTAAAAAAAATTAATGTATCCATAACCAATTCATTTTGAGAGTTTTTGCTGTTTTAGAAAACAGCCGTTTTATTGAAGTTTACAGGTGATTTAGCTTAATTGTATATTTTAGTTGCAGGTAGAAACAGTCGAGATAGACGTGAGGAAGCAATGCGAATGCAGGTATTCGGGTTATTTCCTTCAGATAGAGGTTAATAGTGGCATCTGCATTTTACTTACATATGGCACACACTTCTAATAATTTGTGACTGGGCAGAATTTGCATCTAGTGTAATGCTAACGGGGTGAGCAAGAAATTATCCCACTCTGTATGCAATATGCACTCATTATGGCGATGAAATGATTGATATATTTATTTCTCTTACCTATTTGTTATTTCAATTAGACTTGTGCAATTAATTTTTCCGTGGTAAATTTCTAGGAGGTAATTTAAAAAGGTCATTATATGATTACATCATTATTTTATGGTGGTTTTCGTCTAAAAAGAAAAACTGTTACATTACATTTGTGTACAATTTATTTAAAATACAATACATTTAGATCCTTTAACATTTTTTTAAACTTTGGAGTATTTGTTTGGTCTTAAAATTATTCTCATGGCTTTGTTTTTCAAAACTGTTTTTCAATGTTTCATAAATTGATCCTCTTTTGATAAGAACAGGATACTGCCACAATAATTAATTTCAGGAACAATGATGATTTAAAAAGGTGATTATATGATTACATCATTATTTTATGGTGGTTTTCGTCTAAAAAGAAAAACTGTTACATTACATTTGTGTACAATTTATTTAAAATACAATAAATTTATACATTTAGATCCCTTAACATTTTTTTTAACTTTGGAGTATTTGTTTGGTCTTAAAATTATTCTCATGGCTTTGTTTTTCAAAACTGTTTTTAAATGTTTTATAAATTTATCCTCTTTTGATAAGAACGGGATACTGCCACAATAATTAATTTCAGGAACAATGATGATATTATATTATATAGTTTTATAGGAGTTTTATTGGGAGTAGTGAAACGTTTTTGGCGATTCTCTTTATAACATATATTGTAGGCGAAGTCTCACCATAACACCACATATTTAATTTCGTATCCTCCCTTTAAAATTTCTCCATCCATCATTTTCAAGTATTCTTACCATTAAAGGACTCTTATTTTATTACCGATATTCATAAATTTGGTTTTGTTTCGATTTAATTTTAATTTATTCTTTTTGAGCCAAAGAGCTATATTGCTGAGGTCGTGTGTTAGTTTAGTTGGTTCATAATTGAGCCATAATTTTCTCTACACCATCTGCGAATAGTCTGATACAGCAATATTTAAGAATTTTTAATAGGTCATTTATGCATATTATAAGAGGATTCATGCAAGAATCGGCTATTGTGGTACTCCTAATTTAGTGGTGAACGGATCCATACTACTTCTCCCACTTTAGCAGTCTGATGTAGTTCTCTTTATTAAATTTTTAATAATTTTTCAATTATAATTTCCGTGTCAATAATTTCAAATACTAATATTTTATTAAAAAAATTATCAGCATCTTCTTTACAGTTCCTTATAATAAGTTAAGAACCATATCTCAGGATTTATTATTTCCGAATCCACATTGTTCCCAACAGAATATACTATTTTTCTCGAAAAATTCTACAAGTTGTTGTTTTACTTATCAATTGGTTTGCAAAAATAATATCAAACATCAAACAATTATTTGACTTAAATATTTTGTGCAAAATCATGTACGGCTCTCAGTTTCACCCCAATCATTAAACATTTTTGAAGATGCGTACATAAATAATTTCAGATTTATGATTGCAATTCAAGACGACAGATTCCTTATCCCTAGGGGGCGGTTATGTTTTAAGTTAATATATTCATAAAGTGCCGGCAGATCGCTATAAATATTGAAGACGAAGGGAGCATTTTGTTGGCGCTTACAATAAAGCTGAAATGAAGGGTTGGTTGATAAAAAAAACCACAATTGCTCAATTATTATTATATGCGTTTCAACCCCTTTTATGAGGAAACAAAATTTATCGAATAATGATTTGTAAAGAATGACGAGATATTTAAAATAAACATAATTTTCTCTTCCCTGGGTACAGTTTTTGATAGGCAGTTAGCTACATACATATTATGTTATTTATTTTCGATTATAGTAATATTTTACTTAACCCTAGAAGACTAGAGATATCTTTATACGTAAAGACTAATCATTTGTCAATTTGACTAACGCCCTCACCAAATGCATTTTTATTTAGGAAGGTTTCAAACGTGTACGACATTTTATGAAATAACTTTATGTAAAGGATTAATAATAAAAAAAACTTGTTTATAGTGTATAGCATTTATTTAAAAGAAAATAAAGTCAGGTATATAATTTTTCGAGATCAAAGTTAGCCGTGACATAAATTTCAAAAAAATTTACGAAAATAAAAGTTTTTTTTCGTTCTGTACAACTGACTGAAGGTCCATTTATCTCATAAAATATAATAATGTTAAATCTTTGGTACAATTGTCACATATATAGTGTCGTATATAGAGAATCGCGGCACTTATCCCCGTAACGCGGTCACTCCCTGCAAGCTCTCGCCAGAGACTGAGATAATGATGGCACAGAGAAATAGCGCGATAGGCGAATTCGTTAGAGAGGTACAGCATAAAATGCAAACATTGTTAGTCGAAACGACTTAGATTAGTCTTCAAGGGTTAAAAAAGTTTTTGCAAACTTTAAGTTTGGAAAAAAATCTCTTTCCTGTACGGGTAATAAAAATAAAAAATAGTTGGCTTTTTGATGCATTCTTTTTTTAAATATTTAAATTGTATGTAGATACTCTGTTTTGATCACATTTTATGACCTAAAAATCTGAAAATCATGGAGGCTGCGAAAACAAGAAAGTGCCATTTAGTGATTATATTATGAGGAACGATTAATATAAAATTACCCACTTGAGTCTCCAGGGGAGGATTGATAAAAGACATGACAAAGGAAAACGTGGCACTTTATGCCTTCGTAATTAATGTTACTGGTACATACTGCAGAATTGTCCCGGGCTGCAGTACGTAAGTGATTTTGCGTACCCACTTGATATTTTCCTTGCAAATAATCTTTGGCATTATACATTTATTGCCATGTTCTCGTGTATCCAATAATTAGTATAGTTGAATTTTCCATAACCGACATCAGGTCGTTATTAATTTATTGTATGAATAAAATAATTATACAAGCGTAGTGAGCAAGATTAAGAAAGGGACGCTTAGATGGTTTGGGCATGTAGAGCGAATGAACGAAGAAAGGAGTGTAAGGAGAATATATGACGCGAATGTGAATGAAAGAAGAGGCCGGGGACGCCCGAGGAAGACATGGCACGATCAAATGAATCAAATACTCGAGTCGGGCCATGTCAGAAGTCGGAATAACAGAAGAGAATGTATGAGGCGTTGTATGAATATGAATGAAGCAAGAAGTGTATGCCAAGATCGAGTTGTTACCTCTCTGCCTACCCCTGCGGGGAAACGGCGTGATGGTTAGTTAGTTAGTTTAGTTTATTAAATAATGTAGTAAGATATCGTAGTCGAAGTTCTTCTTGAAAAATCAATTTTAAGTGCAATTACATACAGCATTATTAGCATAACTTTATTTTTATGTAGGTATACAGCTTTCGCTTGCATTGCTCTATGACCAAAGGTAGACTATGCAGTGTTAACGTTGTATTTTTTTATTTATTTATAAAATCTGCCCCATTTTTTTCATAACTGAATAAGAAAATATTTAATTTATATAACAATATATACGTTATTGAAATCCTATGGCTTATTAGGTAGTAGTAGGGAATACTCTATTAATTGATAAAATTATAGAAAAGTGAGTAGTTTAATAATACGTGAACTGTTAATTCGAGATAATTTCCTACGGTCAAAGATTTATTAATTCGTTTTTTTTTATTTCACAGATGAGTGCAACGTATTTTTTTTAGTGTTGGACTGTAACAAAAATTGACAATTTATGAAAAGGATAGATACCCTTAGTTGAGAGAAAACATTATGTTCCTAAATTCAAAAAGAACATTTTTTTACTCTGCATAAATTACTAGTAGTCAGTAGCATGCATTCCATAGAAGCTGAAAATATGTGCTTAACCCAAGAATAACGAATCATAGAAAGATACTAAATGATTGTTTGCCAAAATGTATTTTTCCATGAATTTGGCAAGGAACTTGTAAGTCGTTTATTCAGTTGGCCACAAACATTAGCGGAAGATGGTAACAAATTCGCCAATTTCAAATATATGCAATGCGCAATTCATACTCGAACATGAGAAACTATACACAGCCTTCATTTGGACATAGAGTAATGCATGCAACTGCTAGCAGAAATAGTTACACCCTATTTCACAGCTTTTAGTGAAAGCGATATATATGCCACAAAAAAAAACTATATTGATGTAGTTAAGTGCATTGCCATAAGTCAGGTTGCAACTTAAGAGTACAAATTTGTACAATAGAAACAATTTATAAATGTGACATAACAAAATATTTACTAATTTATGGAGAAAATGTAATTAAATTACGTTAAAGTGCAATTAAATGTATATTATAATTAGAATTTTTTGGCTTTTTTTCTTTCTTCTTTTGATAAATTGTTTTTCTTAGTGTAGGCACAGCTTTTCAGCCTCTATGGATGCATGAGTGATAAGTAGAAACTCTCAGTATCATTCTGACATGCTGATGAAAAATTGCTATGTAAAATCGAATCGTTTCTTCAAATGGCATTAGCCGAGTTTATGGATCCCCCTCCCAACCACCTCCAGCTTCACAATATAACCCGACTGGGGAGGCTATAGTCGCACTGGTTTCGGGTAGGTAGTTTGAACTCTTGTATGATAACAATAAAAAAATGTAGTGTCTGCACTTTTTTACAAACGTCATTCACAATGCAACACACTTAGAAATTATCACTTTTCGTTTTACTTCAAGCAACAGACGGTAGCAGCATTAATTTACCAATAACTCATAGCTCCTAATATTGATTCATTTAACACTCCCGCTCCGAAGGGGGTAATACACATGCCCCGAACGTGAGTTTTGTGCGATATCTAAGTCTACGTAGTTTAAATCACGTACTCTATAATTTAGGTTATCCTAAAAAACTATTCAGTATTCGATCTGGATTAAAAAATATATTATCACAATATATTTTATGATGTTTAATAATATTTAACAAATTCCAACAAAATTACTCCCCCCCCTCACGAAACGCGACTACCCGGTTCGTATCCCTATTACTTAAAAAAATCCTCACCGCAAAACAAGACGCGGACGCGGTCGTAAAAGGTCCATTTTACTGGAGAGGGCTAAACTAATATATTTGAGTGACGCTCGCTTTCGATCCCTTTTTTTTACTGTTTTGCATTATTCAATTATTGACTACTGACCGAAGATGGGCGATGTCTGGTTAAAACTGTAGTAACTAATATAGAAAGGGCAAAAAGAATGAGCCACAGCAGCTTAACGATTTTACGGGGGACCCTAGCGACCCCCCCCCCTCGTCAGATTGTCCGTAAACATTTTACCTTCAAGAACGTGAAGGTTAATATCTACGCTGCATTAGGGATACATATAGCACCCAATATTGGAATACTCAATATCTACGCTGCATTAGCGATAAATGTGCGTGCCCCTCAAGATTACATTTTAGCAATTTATATATGCAGGGGGAACAATTTAACGTATAACAGTAAGAAGATTAAATGGTAAGCTCTCGGATCATGGGATTCAATCAATTAATGTCAGATATTGTACCGAGTAATAATTCAATATCGTCGGATGCCACGCCACTATCGGTTGTATTATAATTTCGCCTGTGTAATCCTACAAATTTAATGGTTCTCAGTTGATTAAATTATGTAGAATTGGATCAAAATTATTGGAATACCGAGAACAATTTCTAGTTGTAATTTTTAGGTGATCTATGTGTAATCAGAATATGTTTGTAATGAGATTACACGCAGAGTAAAGAGATCAAAAAAGGTAACCAGCTGAAGACATAATTGATTTCTTAGGAATTTGCGTAAGATTTGGACTAGATTTCGGAAACATTTAGCCTAAGTTTTATTTATCTGAGGGTTGTTAAAATTCAACAATTGAAATTGAAGTAATAATTAATTATTAATTGATAAACTAAAGTTCTTAAAAACTTAAGACAAGATTTTTGTGCATAGCGCAAAGGGTAAAAATTATTATTTTTATAAACAATAATTATTAATCTAAAACACTCATCCATATTGAAAAAAACCTTCCGAGCAAAGATAAATGTCGCCGGCAGGACTCGAACCCGCACCCTTCTAATGTCCGGTTAGATGCTCTACCGTTGAGCTACGTCGGCTTATCGAAAACCCGCCAAGTTAATCAATATATACTAGTGTTCCATTTTAATAATTACTGTTTTTATTGTATTTTCACCTGTAAACAACCAACTTTATTTGTATGAGAGAGGCTTGTAACGGCTAAATCCCTCAAATAGATGGCGTCGAGACAAATTATGTCTACATTTTATTGGTGAAAATTGCTTTGACTTGTCAAATATTTATTAATTGATAAACTAAAGTTATAAGCTTACAAGAAGCCTCTCTCATACAAATAAAGTTGGTTGTTTACAGGTGAAAATATAATAAAAACAGTAATTATTCAACGAAACACTAGTATATATTGATTAACTTGGCGGGTTTGCGATAAACCGACGTAGCTCAACGGTAGAGCATCTGACCGGCAATCAGAAGGGTGCAGGTTCGAGTCCTGTCGGCGACATTTGCTCGGAAGGTTTCGGAGAGCAATTGTTACAGAAACAACCAGCCAATTTATAAAATAATTTTTAATAATTATTTAATCGTAATCATTGGAATTAAATCTTCACGATGACGTATTTATAATGATTATCATGTACTGAGTTAACTTTATGTGGCTAAGCCACAGTTTAATAATGGCTTCGAAGGGTGAAACGGCTTTCACGCTTGAAAATAATATACCTTCAGTAACGCCCTGGTGAAAGACCATCATTCAGAATCGAAAGGATAGTTCAGATGGCTTTAGCCTTGAACAGATACTAGATCTAAATAGTCAAGCACTTCCATATCTCCCTATTTTCTCCTTCTTCCCTCCCCACTTCCTTCAGCCTCACAAAATATTCCATTTGACGATGTTATTGTCCATATTCACAAAAAAGTTTTAAGTTGGTTATTAAATTATTAGCTACTATCTACTTATTGTTATGAATAATGTACAGAATACTGTTGGTAACGTTATTTTGGAAAAGTATTAAATATTTATGTACCCAGTAACGCATTATTTTACCAAACCGAAAATGATTCAAATTAAATGATGAGAATGTCATACAATTTTGCTAACAAATAAATAAAAATATGACGGGAACACTGCAAAACCTACCCCTAACAATACTCCGCACCATACGATGCAACTATTAAACAGAGGGGTGGGTAAATAGAACAATGTTTGTTTCGGTCTGAATTCGTTCTGTCCATTATGTCTGTGACTTGCATCAATGTACTGGCGGTGTATGGGTACTACTGCGGGTATTATGAAATTTTGGTTGTATGGTGACTGCTATGGGCTATAAATTACTGCCGGGGATGTTCGCGGTGGGTAATGGACGTTATGGAAATTCGGTAGCGAACATCATCGTGTTGCTTTATATTGATCAAAACAATACGCGATGAAAACTGAGGTTCTATAAATGTTATAGCTATAAAACTGAATAATGTTGAATGTACAATACACAAGAATTCCTTTATCTATATCTAAAGGTAAATATTATGAGGCGCAAGGAAAATTAAGGCAGAGAAGCAGCAGAGGAAATACGCAAGTTCGAAAGTACCTAAAGTTTCGTATTAAAAAAACTTAAAATCTCTAGTTAAACTAACTAGAGCGATATTGACATTTTTTAATGAAGCCAAATTAAAATAACTTGCACTTATATGAATTAAATTGATCGATGTAAATTACCTTGTTCAAATCGCAAGTGCGCCCCACTGTAGAATTTGGCAGCCACCTCTGGCCAAGAGCCCCAAAATATCTGAAAAAAAATCTTTGACTCTGTGCAGAAACGTTGGTCCTTTTGATAGATTCGCCTATCTTAACAAACGGATTGCAATCTTTGGAGCACGTCAGGTGGGAATGCTGTCCTTTTTCTACCGGTATTTTAATGGAAGATGCGCTGAGAAACTAGCGTCATTGATCCCTTTAGCACCGGTGCACAGTTGAGAAACACGCCAAACGCTCGTCCAACATTTGCGCACGGTTAACATATATCACGTGAGAACGAGCCGTTTCTAGAACTTGTTCTTGTGTTCAACAGCTCAGCTGTAGAACGATCTGACAGCCTCTGTGTTTCCTCCCTCCTACACCATTGATCTCTTAAAGACCCAGGTTCACTCCTTCCTATCCTCTAAAAGATCCTCCACACAGCATCCCCAAAGATGATATAGGCCTTGAGGGAAATTATTTCTCTCGGGGCCTCCTGTGTGGATATACTGTAAAAAAAATGTTAGTCCGGGATTTGAATGCGTCCAGTTCGGAAGATATAACAACTGTCATTATATTTCAGTCAACAAGATGTCTCTGCATAATATAAATGTTTATATTTAAAAACCTACTTTTTTCAATAAAAATTATTAAGTCCCCCAGTAAAAAGCTCTAAGCCTTCTGAATGTCTCGTGCATTGCTTGGCTACAAATGAAAAACACACGCTTTTAATTAAACGTACAATATTCCACAACCAAGAATCTTCAATCTCCAGTTATTACAAGAAGATGGGAAGACTGCATCCGGAAAATATATTACTAAATGTGTTTATTCCGTAGAACGTACGCCATTCGAGGCTCAGTAATTGAAGACAGGTCCGGGATCATCCCCGGGTTCAGATAGTTAGGGGTAGGTACCAGGGGTAGCATGTCCCGGCCGCTACCGTTACGGTTGTACAATAGGGGTGACAGAGATAATTTGCTTTTGTCGGGGGGTGGCGAAATGGAAGGGGCGGCTTCGGGTGAACAGAAAAAACCTCGCAATACCTTTTTGTATAATGCACTGTGCTTTATGTATCGTAATGATTGACGATTTGAATCGAATTAATGGATTTATGTTGTGACAGTCGTAAAATTATTATTCATCGTTTTTTCTTAAAACCATTTATTTTAATTAGAAAGCATTTTGGTGAGTACCTAACTAATGCATGCAATACGAAAGTTTTTTTTTTGATGATGGTAAATACATTCAAATAAAATCCATTCAATGACTTCTCATTACAGCGGCGCAACCCAAATTATCAAAATATGATTACTATTACATGAAATTCGCTTTACTACTAGTTTTCGCCCGATACGATTCACAATATCCTTTTTTATTTAATATATCAGAATAAAATGATAAACCAAATGGCATAAAGTCTTATTTTTTTTCCAAAAGCGATATTTTAAAGATTTACAGTTCATTATTATTACTAGTGGCGTTGTCGGAAAATCAACAGAATTTTTTTTTTAAATTTCATGGTGCATGAGAGTGTTTCTGATTTTTTATAGCTTCAGATAAAATAAATGTTTGGTTTACAGTTTGGATACATGGAATAAAGCACGCTGCAAAAATATTGATAATGAGTATTACATTTCAATTTATATAAGTATAAACAATGAGAAAGACAATACGTGAACAAAATAAAACAAAACTAACTTACGGATAGGAAGATATTTCTAATTCAAGGATATGATTATATTTCGACAAAAATATTATAAATGAGTGACTCAAAATTTTTCGTATTACTACTATCCCCTGAGTTTATGATAAATACGTAATAATATAAGGAGATCTGGATAACAATTTATCTCGGAGTAAGAACAAACCATTTTGATTAATTTCAAGGGTAATCGGCTTATCGGCGTAAATTGCGTTAAGTTTAAGGTTTTCGACCCCTATATTATGTAAGGGTGGGTAAAAAGTCATTGCACGGTCTGCAGGGGGAGGGTGGTTTATCAAGGGAAGTGGAAGGGTGTACCTCCCAGGGTGCAGTTTATTCCAACACTTTTATTTTCCGTTCTTCAATTGAATTATCTCCTCTTTGGCTCAATTGCTCCATTAAGGCAGTGCTGGTTTGCAACGAGGTTCCACCGCAAGTGTTAGGCGAGGGGGTGAGTTCAGCAGCCTTGGAGGAGATGAAATGTAAATTATTAAAGAATGGTGTTAAACCATCACCTTTTTGTACACTGCAAAATTCCTGGACCTTTTTTTTTTTAAGTAATTCCTAACAGGAAGCCCGGAGGAAAATATTCTCCCTCAGGACCAATGTCATCGTTGGGGATGCTGTGCGGAAAGTATTTTTAAGAAAAGGAAGGAAAAATGAATGGGAAAAAAAATATGTCGGGTGGGTAGGAATCTAGGGGTCAGTGTGTCCAGGTGTGGTAGATGTATGAATCCTTCCCACTTACTACAGTGCAAGGCGATGGGTTAAGAGAGTCCGGGAGGAGAGGTCAAAGGGTCTCCCTTAACCGGTCTCTTCCGATCCGGTACACCACGCAGTTGGTAGGTAGAATCATCGGCTGCCAAGACCCGGACAAACCTCACCCCATGAACCCGGGCACTCCACCTAAGTCACCAAACGTAGCGATCCACTTGAGGTGACTGATGGCAGAGGGGTTGGCTTTCCAACCCGCCTCCCAAAATTTGAGATACTTTTATTCAAATGTATTAGTTACGAAATAGTTGCCTAGTAAAAATGCCTGAAGCAATCGGTAATATATACAACACTCTCAGCCAATACAGGGTGAAGGAAATCGGCACGAGAAAGTAGACAGGATAGAATATAATGATCGGTGAAAGTGACAGTATTAACATTACGATAACAGTAGGTATTTGTATAATACCGGAAAAAAAGACATAAATTTGCCATTAACAAAGTTGATTGATACATATTTTAGTTGTCTTAAAAATTGGTCAAAATAGTTCGATCATTGATCACTACCTAAATTGTATTACTGAAATAACTGGAAAGGCATATTTAGTTATGTTAAAGAAATTAATAGTTTTAAAGTAAATATGTTTTTTAATATTTTTTTCACACTTTTATGTAAGAAAAGAAGAAAGTTTTTGATGCCGTTTATTGCTGAACTGAATTTTATTTACGTTTGATGATTCTTACGAAATCCTTTGAGGTATTTTTATAACCCGAAAAAACCTTCATAAAATCCAAGCGTTATATAGTCCATTAACCCACGAATGCGAACTTCAGACTAAAATAAAAATATTAGACAAGTCTGCAACAAAGCGATTCGCCGACACCGACTTGCTGCAATTTAGTGCTTCAACCAAAACCTTTATAATAAATACTTATGGTAGCATCTAGCGGACAAAACATGAAACAGTGTTAATAATGGCGGTTCTGTTGATAGATTTCACTGTTTGTAGTAGAAATGCAACGGATATTGAGTTGGACGGATATCCGGCATATACCTTGACCGGATAGCTGAAAATCCGGCCAGTACTAAGCTTGAATTGTGCGTGCAAAAATTGATACGTTCGAGAACAAAAAAAAATAATCGCATTAGGTAGCTTTATTCAATGTACAATTTGGCAAATCTTGCGTCGATATACCTGTCATCTCCTTGTAACAGCATGTATATCGAGAGAATTTTTTCTAATAATGGTAATATATATGATAAAAAACATTAAATAATAGTTTATTACCACTAAATGCTGAAAAGCTTGTCTTTATTCACCATTATTTTTTTTTGCATGCTTAAACGGTCATGGCTTGCAATAAATGTTATGAGAAAACAAAAATATTTTTGATTTTGTCTACCCGTTTTATTTACTTTTTAACTTTCTGGTTTCGGCCGGATAGTTGAAAGGTTGAAAATTCGGCTACTATATGGCATCTGGCCGGATAGTAATAAAGTTGCCGGATAGACTGGAGATTAACCACATTTGCGTTATGTCTCTAGTTTGCAGTCTTTGAAGCGGATACCTTAGGTGGGAAAGCTGTCCCTGTTCTACCGGTATTTCAATGGAAAATGTTCAAAAGAACTATCGTCATAATCCCATCGGCACTGGTACACAGCCGAGTAACACGCCAACTGCGTGCCTATTATTACTACTACACTTGTAATGTGGGAATGGGTCGTTTCTACGAATCGTTCTTTTACAACCATGGCAAAGACGACCTTGCCAACCATGATCTAGGATGGCTCTAAGGAATTGTAAAATATTAGAGCGATGCACTTTTGTTAATATTTAAAAAAAAATGTAAGTCCCAAAATAAATCCTGTATGAAATTTTGTATCTCTGTTTTCAACATAAACCGTTCCTTTCTAGTATTTTGCTGGTGGCACACTTTGTAGTCGATTTATCTCTGCGTTACAACTGTCAGATAGCATCTCTCCTCAGCAGCTTGCGCTCCTGGCACGTGTGTGTGAAAGAAGCACCATTAGAACAACATTTCTACCCCTCGTTAATAGAGTGCATCCCTTATTGTGGGTCAAAATATTTATGTTCGGGCGAATTACACATTTACTCACAATAATAGCACCCCTTTTAACATCAGAGCACAAAGTGAACCTTCCCTTTTAAAGCCGTAAATCACACCCAACGTTTTGGTTCCATCTGTACATATTATAACCACACCGTTTCTAAATTGAGACGAAACTTTGTCATTGTTATGAATATCACGAACAAAAATTAATCCAGCCTGCATTATTTTGATGTAATTTTCTGGTGTCATACAATTTTTAATGCATCAAACAACAAAATGTAGGTAGCACCCCAATGGAAGGAAAAAAAACGTAACCGATATTACGAATTCTACTGGTTAACGAAGACGTCCTCAGAATTCATATATGTTCTCTACAATAAAGTAGTTTACATCCGAATGTAGAGCTCTGGCGTGGTGCAAGTTTATAGTGTAGTATATTTTTAGCCTTTTTCGGTCATTTTTTAAATTGTTAAAAAAACATTTACATTTAAAACAAATATCCACTCTTTTTAGCCACTAACTTTCTAATAAATTTTATATTAATAACATTGAGAATAAAATAATAACAGTATCATGCGATGTGCAGTATTTTATAGTGTTTTCTGTGCATGCAAAATCGTAACTTCCTAAGCTAAAAATTTATTGTAGATCAATGTATAACGATGGAGTGACTTGCCAGGTAGTTTATGTATCTGTTTGTACATAATAAAATAAACACTAGCAAGTAATATTTGTGCAGTGCCCCTATGGCGATTTTTCACAAAAACATAAAATTATTGTTATTATATGAACTAAATGAACTACTCAAATCATTTAAACTATAAAGCAAAATACATTTCGACGAGCCCCGTGGTTGAGGGGTAAGGCTCTCGACTACGAATCCACGGTAAATTTTATTTTATCTGTTTGTGTTGTTTAACAATTAATTAATTAAAAATAATTCATAGCATATTTGCTATACGTTCCAGAGTGGATTGGTGTAAGACCACCATTGAGAAACGTTACTTGAAATGGCTTTAGTCGTGTTTGGTAACTAGATCTGAATAGCCAGATACTTTCCCACCTTCCTCATACCCATATCCATCCCGTCTATTTTACTTTCAGCCTCACGAGCTACCCAATTTCTGAAACACCCACAACACTCGAATGCCGATCTCTGAGATCAAATAAATTAACAGGGTTCCTTGCAACTTGATTTTCTCCTTTTTCCGCCAAAAAGATTTATTTTTTTTGCTGGAAAGGTATTTTTTTGTTTTTTTCCAAAATATGTTTTAACTGCACACTTAAACCTATGTTGTTTTTAAGGATGCTTTGTGGAGAGTCTTTTTAAGGAATGGAGGGAGTTGGAAGGAAAAATGTATGTGGGTTGGGTAGGAATCCCGGGGTCGGTGTGTCCAGGAGTGACGGACGTATGAATATGTCCCTCCCGCTACTAACGGTACAAGGCTATGGGTTGAGAGAGTCCAGTAGGAGAGGTCAAAGTGTCTCCCTCAACCGGCTTCTCCTTGATCCGGCTCGCCACTCAGTTAGTGGACAGACGCATCCGCCGCAAAAACTTGGACAAACCTGGCCCCACGAACCCAGATACCCCTGCTAAGTCACCAAACGTAACGAACCACTTGTGTTGACCTATAGCAGAGGTTTTGGTTATTCATGAAATAGTTACCGGGACGGCGGTACTCGTACCCGCCTCTTAAATAATAGTCCCAACTGTTCCCAGCTGTCCGGGGCTAGTGGGACCTTTGATTCTCAATTTGAGGTATGTTGTCAGCCTCATGACCCTGAAAATGAAGATTGGGAAGTACCTGGCTATATAGATCTGGTCAATAAACACGTTAAAAGTCCTCCCTAAGCTAAGATATTTAATGGTGGTCTTTCACCAAGGCGATTACCACGCAATAATAACACTACAAAATAATCCTGGTTAAAGCCGGGTAGCAAGACTTATAAATCACATTCCATTATTAATTAAAAAGAGTTAGGCGATTGCCGTAGTTCCATACTATACCTTATTTTCCATCTGGAGAAATATTTTTACTTCTCTTGCAAATTGATATCAGTAAAGAAAAATGTGTGCGACTGAACAAAGGTTTATTTCTGTAATGACCCTATCTTGACCTTTTTTGACCTCATTCAACTTTTAGAGTGAAAGCGCTTTTAGTCGCAGGCTTAGATCTTAATATTTAAGGGATGAAACAAATCTCCATTTGGATGACGTCAACGTAAACCAAATTAGCACAGATAAAGGAATAAAATAGTATCCGGTCGTGCGGGCTAAACGAGAAATGGTGAATTTATAAATCGCGATTACCGTTTGTTTATATACGGTAAAGTGATTATTACTGTTCAGGGGTTTGTCAGTTATTTCATTTTTCTCTACGAGATTTGATTCCAAAATCTTAATTTTTGTCACGTTTTTTTCTTATTTGTGATGTGTTTTTAGGACAGTTAAGTTAAAACGATTATTTACTTTATTTAGGATAAATATTACGTCAACTACTATTTTTACGCAATTAAAATAACGATGCAATGTATGGATTAATTATTCCTTTCTTTTTTTTTTTTTTTTGTAGGTATATTTATTTATTAATTAATTTATTTATTAATTTTTAACATTTAAATTATTTTGTGTACAGAAAGAAAAAAAAGGCTTTAAGTTAACAAAAAAGACATGATACAAGTGTAACATATTTATGATATGTATATATGTACGAGTATAATAATGTATGAGTGCATGACACAGAGAAGTTATAAAGGGAAAGGTTTCTAATTTGTAGATTACACATAATTTTTTTACAAATAAAAATAGTACTAGCCCGATCTACATGATACATAATATGAAAGTGCATAATATAATATAACATGAATGTATAACATTGTGAAAAAAAGATCTACGTGTTTTTATATTTTTGATGTCGTAAAAATGTACGAATTTGCATAATACATTTTTTTATAAGTGGAGATACAGATAATAAGGTACTATTTGATCAATCAATGTGCCCATATATTATTATGAACATATATTTTATATATTCTAATATACACTTTAATATCTACACAGTTTTTATCATAACTCTTTCATATATTTCAATCCTTCCATTCAATAAACATTCCAATTATTATTCACATTATCAAGATATTTCGGTTTCTCCCTGGTGAGGGACCCATATATTCAGTATTTTTTCCTATTGGGATTCGATAGAAAAACAGATAATTAAAAAAAAGGAAAGTGGTTTAACCTTCATAAAAATAAATAAAAAATATGTGCATACGCGGAGGTCCAAAAAAATACACTTCTCTTTTACTTTATTTATATAAAAAACGCGTAAATATTGAAGAAGAATAGACTCAGTTTTTAATGTTAGTATGAAATGATATTTGTAAAAAGTGCCAACTGTATAAAATGTATTTTTAAAATATAGGTTGTTAGGTTCTTAGTTTGTTTTTTTTTTCAAAGAATGAACCTAGAACCTATTATTTTTTTTCCGCATATGTAAATATTTTTTATTTATTTCTATGAATCTGAGAGTATTTTTTTTTTTTAATTATGTGTTTTTCTACCCAATCGAAAACAAATTCCATATATTTAATAAATTAATAAAATTTGCTTTGTTTTTTTTTTTGTTGTTAGAAAGCATTCACTTTGTGGTTAGAAATATTTAATGAAAATAAAACCACAACTTTGTGTATAACCACGAGATTTATTTAATTTTATCAGTTTTAATTTTGTACCTTGATGATGCTTGTGTTAAGCGAAACCGGTCGGTCCTAATAAAATTAAATAAATCTCGTGGTTATGCACAAAGTTATTGTAGTATTTTCATTAGAATTACTTTGTTTTTAACGTATGAATATCTATGTTTAAGAAGCAAAGGTCCCCTCATCACGCTAAAAAATACACTAAAAATAATAACAAATAATAAGCACATGGAACAAATTACAAACATAAATACAAATGAAAAATAAGTGATGGAAGTCGGTAAGTAATTAATCAAAAATATCAAAATAATGTTAAAATATTTAATAATATATTTAACCTGGGTATCTAGTTTTAATGCGAGGTAAATGTTAAAATTAATATTCTAGTTTCGAAACTTGGAGTCGTAATAATTAATAATCTACAAGATTACTCCGATAATGAAAATTTATTTCGTGGAAAACTATGTGTATTATTATTTTACTTAATGTATTTTAGCAATATAGTTAAATATGGTGAAAAAGTACAATCATTTTCAAGCGATAAATTATATCGAGAGGGCTTAAACCTTCCTAAGTAAGGAGATCTACAAGTGATATTAATGTTTTAGGAATATTTGTTATTTAAATCGACAAGATTGGAACGTCCACTGCCAAACTATAAAATATTCCAAAAATACTTAATTAAACATAACTGGTTACGCCAGGGTTCCTCGATCAGCCCAAGTTTGTAAGGCTTGGTCTTATGGATGGATTGAGTTCGTTCGAGAAGCTCCTGACGTGGATGGGTTATTTATTTATTTATTCTTAAATTTAAATATAAAAACAAAAACATTAGCCACTCAACTTACTAGGACAATCCTGTATTGAGATGAGAGGCTTTACAATTTAATAATAATCAGTAAATAGTAACAAGCATATATTAATAGACATATAATATTAAGTAAATAGTAATAAGTACATAATAATAAAAATAGGTAAATAATAATAAATAAATTAAATTATGTAAATATTAATAAGTACATAATAATAAAAGTATAATAGGTAAATAATAATATTTAAATAAAATTATATAAACAGTAATAAGTAAATAATATGTAGTAAAAAAAAATTATAAGTAAATAGTAATAAATAAGTAGTAAGAAGTGAGTAGTAATAAGTAAGTAGTAATAAGTAAGTAAAAATAAGTAAATAATAATGACGGTATCGAACACACATAATACCTATTGTTATCTTGACTAGATTAAAACACTAATTGTTAACACTGATATTATATTTTTGTGATGTATAGTATAAAAGTTTAGCAAGGCTTTAATATCTCTACAGTAAGTTATTGAAGGATGTTGTTTTACTGAGAATTTGGTGATAAAAAATACCGAATAAGGCGGTCGACGTTATTTATATGTTTGTCAGGTTGAAAAACATAGAAATGTACAATGAATAGCATTAGTTGAAATATGACTGTCTATGTTTTTGTTGCGTTCACATTGAGTAATTTCTAATATAAAGGAGCAATCCCATTCTCAATAGAACTAAGAATTGGTAAACATAAATAACAACATTAAAATATGAAAAATACTAATAAGTAATCAAATAATTATCTTACTATTGAAACCGAACAATGGCAATGGAAAGTAATTTTATATACTGTAAATCTTTTATAACCATTACAGTAGTTATAGCTTAATCTTATCTTCCGATTCCCTTGTCCCTCCTCTTTAACTCCCATTTCCTTGCACTCCACAAATTTTCCCAGTAATTTGTAGTTCCGAAATCCCCTTGGATCCCAACAGTTGAACTCTTGTTTGATATTATCAAAAAATACGGTTTAATACAGTAAAAAATACAGTATCTTAACAAACGGATTTCAATCTTTGCAGCACATACGTCAGGTAGGAATGCTGTCCTTGTTCTATCGGTATTTCAATGGAAGATGCTCTGAGGAACTAGCGTCATTGATCCCTTTGGAACCGATGCGCAGTCAAGAAACAAGCCAAATGCGCGCCCAATATTTGTACACGGTTGACATTTGTCACATGAGAACGGGTCGCTTCTACTACTCGTTCTTTTATTCAACAGCTTGGCTATGAAATGATTTGCCGGCTTCTGTATTACCTCCTTCCCACAATATGGGTCTCTTCAACACCCAGGTTCACTCCTTCCTATCCTCTAAAAGACCCTCCATACAGCATCCCTATAGATGACATATGCCTTGAGGGAAATAATTTCCCTCAGGGCCTTCTGTGTAGAGTTATTGAAAAAAAAAATCTATAGTGGTACTAGTAGATATTGACATCGGGCTAGTGAAAAAAAATCACAATCGACACTTTGTTTTTGGTGACTAGATCTAAATAGCCTGGTACCTTCCAACCTTCTTATTTCCCATTTAATTTCCTCCCCCACTATCTTCAGTTTGACAAAATACCCAAATTATTGATGGCATAATCGCACTTGCTCCGGATAGTCGGGGGCAATTGGGACTCTTGTATTTACGTAAACAATCATTGATCAGGTTAGGCATCCTCCTGTACAATGTCTACCATCAATCGCTACCCGGGGCCCGATTCTGGTTCTTTTAAAGATAGGGCATTGTCCTTATCCTTAGGGTCAAAGACATTTTGCTTAACCGCTGTTCCGATTCCATGTTTTTTACAATACATTTTCAAATGAATTTGTGGTTTAAATATTACAGCATCATTAAAAATTATAGGTGTATCATACATACTTATCGCGTGTAGTTTATTAGTATCTACTTACCTTGAACGTGTGGTTTATAATAATTTTTAGAAATTCAATAAATTTTAACTGACATTTTTGGGCTTTTGGCATATGCACTTTTAAAACATTGCAATTTCCTTATTTCGGTTCATTTAATAGCTTATTAAATAAATAACTTACTAATAACGTTTAAAATCAATAATTATGAAAACGTTGAGATTCTCTTTTGTTAAAACGACGCAAAAAACTATATTTGTAAAGAATGTCATTTACTGAATGGCAGCTGTCATCCGAGGGAACCAGAACCGCAGTTGAGCTAGAAGTATTTATACCTAAGGATAAGGACAATACCTTATCATGGAATCGGGGTCCTGGTTCTTTAGATGGATTACCTTTCATTTATCATCCTTTATAAGGTGTCGAGATATTTTAATTTTTCTCTTTCAACAGGTATCTAGTAAAAAAAAATCGAAATATTTGGCAATTCAGTGAAGAACTTCACCGATTGTAAAGATTTTATGCTTTATGGGATGTGTGCGATGGGATGGGACTGGAATAAAGAATTTATTTAATTAATTTGGTAACACTATTTGTCTAAAGTATTTTTCGAATGCGCTTTTATCCCCAAAATTAAAATGAATTATTCTTTTTATCTCTCATATATACCGGTGTGACATATTCGTACATGGTTCTAATAAAGAATTCTTGAAAGGAGCTCTACCGTTTTGATTAAATTTTACAAACTTCGTATTTTACATTCAACGTGCAATTTATTTGGTATGACTGACTAATGAAAGTATTGAACGATGGGACATCGCTTGCAATACAAAGCGCTGAAGCGTTATTGCTCCGAATGCTCAATACTCGAACAGAACTTAGGTATTAGTTCCAGGCGCCATTGAGAGTGTCTATTATTTACGGTGTGGGAGAACTACACAATAGTTTCAAAACTTACAACTACCAACATAACTACCTTTACAAGAATGTACAAGTACCGTGTTAATCACGGTGTAAACTAAAATGTAAACAACTGTATACTTTCCAGTTAAGTAGATGACACAGAATCTCCCATTTTTAACTAAGGATGAAAATAATATTATTACAGGAGATATAAAGAGGGAAAATAATCTATACATATAAAAATCAACGTAAATTTGTTTGTTCTCGAAAATCACTAGACCGGTTTCGCTGAAAATTGCACAGTTTGTTCTTATTGGTGCCGGAAAGGTTTAGAAAATAGTTTGAATGATATCCAATATGTAAAACTGTTGCTATAACGTTTTAAAATTAGTATGAAAAACACTGAACCCGCCATGTTTTATTTAGGTTAGCCCATAGATATAACACTCTGGTTGGCCACACATTTCATATTCAAAAGAACAAGGGTTTTTTTTGTTGTATATTTTCAAAATGGAAAACACCTACTTAAGAACTTTATGATTTAGATATGTTTTGAAAAAAAATATCGTTTGGAATGAAATAAAATATTCAAATGAAAGTTTCTTTGTTTGGAGATAGTTACTTTATAATAATAAGGAAGTAGGAGGAATGCGAATATTCTGATGTTATTTATGACACAATGAATGTTTTTATATTTTTACAAAAACTGTGTTTTTTTACAATCGTATTAGGGTTTGACTCGGGTGTAACATTAAGTATCTAACCTCAATCGCATAGATGGTAACAAAATTGTACGTTGCAACCAAATTTTATTTTAGTGGTTACTCAATTTGTTTAGCGAAAGCAGCTTATACACCTTGAATGGACTCCATTAACAGTAATAACACCAAAATAAATTTATTAATAAATGTTTAACAACTTTGTACTGAATCCGTTATATAATCAATTCTAAGTCAGGTTGAACAACGTAGAGTATACAAGTAGATATTACTCGTAGATACATCCGAAGCGTTGTTAACAGACCTTTATCTGATTATTGGATTCGAGTCTCATAAATTATTCGAGTTGGATAAGGAGAGCACAGAGGTTACAAAGTTAAATTGTTTTTGCTTCAAACCCAATTTCAGTATCTTCTCGCTAACAGGCACAATGATTAAAGGAATTGGACGGACAAAGGATTTTGGACTAGGTATTAAAACACGGATAGTTAACATAATTAATAATTAACTACCAGCGAAAAACTGGAAGGAATCTTTATTTAAAACTCTAGTAGAGATAGATAACCTTTTCCCAAATTGATTGGAAAAACTGAGTTTGAATTATTTCCAGAGATTGAATAATAGTACTACAATTATTTCATTTCAACAATAGTTTTGTAGGAAAAAAATTTAGTTCAAATTTTGGAATGAATCTTGAAAATTTTTCAAATTTGTTTAAAAAATTCATCGTGTTCCATTGCCACTATTTGATAATTATCTTATTAAAATTATGTTTCAAAGTTTTTTTTCGCTAATTTACATGGGTATGTACTTTCTTTAAATACAGTAATAATGTATAAGGAAGTAGAATATTAAATATTTTATTTAACGATGTACATGTTTTAGTAGTTAGCTATTATTCGGCTATCTCCGATGTCCAAAACTCGTACGTCTTACTTTTTAAAACAATATTAATAATATTTATTCAACATGCCTTACAAAAACCCACTGCAAAGAAAATATTTGGTTATACGGTCTCGGTCGTTCCTTAACCCTTTTCTTTTCGGTGTTTTTCTTAATCATATTACATAAATATTATTAATATTCGTATTATTTCAACAATTTAGATTTTTTTTTCTCTGAAGAAATTGCTTCTTAAAGTCAGGGAAAAAAAATTGTAATAAAATTTTTTAAATCAATTTCATTTTAATCTGATAATTTTTTTGTTTAACGCAAATGGTATTTGCAACTTAATATGTTCAAACATTGGAAACCACGGTATACAAGTGGACACTTGTAAAATATAAATACAAGAACAGAGCGCATTATCTGTCCTGTGCATTTTGTCTGCAGTCCAGTAGTAGTTGGTCGGTCTGGAACAGTAATGGCCTACCTGTGAACTGTGAACTGCTGTGAATTGCTTTGAACGGGGACGGGATCGCTGTGAATGACGTCAGCTGCCAGTGGCATATCGTGGTGTATTTAAAGTCCACACTCGGTACGTGACACCTGCTACGATGGGCCAATCAGTCCACCGCTTCGAAGCGAGACTTAAAAGTTTTATGACTTAAATATTAATTTTATTTTAAAATTATGTAGTAATCCACGAAAATACTAATGTTGTACAAAGTTTCATTCTTTTGTCTTCTTATTCTTGAGTCGTTGCTTCATTGCCAAGGACACTCAAACCGTGACACTCACCCCGATTACCCTGTTGAACCAAGCTTCTGCATTCCTGAGGGTTCTGCGCCACATGGAAAGCCGCGGACGCCTTTGATGCTTGATCAGACCAATGGTATTTAACTCTGCTTCTCCCGTCTTCCACTGTGTGGTACGAGTGTGCGAGGAAGAGTATTGTGCAACCTGAGAAAAAAAAGATATTTTCTCAGTCCAAATGTCGTTTTTGTTGTGTATTGGTGATTTTAAAAAATTAGATTGAGGATCTTGTATACGGAGCCTACCCATATAACTATCCATATTTCTAAAGCTTCTCACTGACTTTTGATTTAGTTTCTGTGTTTCAGTATATCAATTCGAATCATTTCTTCTTGATATTATTATTGGTGTAGCTAAGTAATAAATATCACGTTAGATGTTCATTGTAAAGTGAAACCGGTTCGGTCTTAAGTAAGCAAGCGGAAGAAAGTTATAAAGGTTTTTAATTTTTTTAGATTCATAGTAAAATGGAATTCCACCATAAATTGACACTTTCTAAATTAAAAAATAAATGTACATCGCCTCAAGACGGCCTCCGTGATCGAGAGATAAGGTCCTCGACTATGAATACGGAGGTTCCGAGTTCTAATCCCAGCGTGAGCAACTAAATGTAGTTTTTTTTAATTTTTCAAGAGAAAAAATACAATTCAAAAAGTCCCATTTGATTGTATTTTTTCTTACATATTTTTATAATATTTGAGTCCCAAAAGTGTTATTAAATTTTGTTATATCATATTTAATTCTTAAAAAAAAAACAGTATGTAGTATTTGCGGTACTTTTCAGAGTGGTTGATACAATCAGTATCGCTTTAATGAAATGCCGCCATTCAGAATCAAAACGTTGCTTGGAATAATCTGCCGGACTCTGTGTTTCCTCCCTCCTATAACATGGGTCTCTTCAAGACCCAGGTTCACTTTTTCTTATCCTCTAAAAAACCCCCACACAGCATCCTCAAAGATGATATAGGCCTTGAAGGAAATTATTTCTCACAGGCCTCCTGTGTGACGTTACTGTATTTTTTTTATATGGCTTGCGCCGTGTTCCGTGACCAGATCTGAATTGCCAGGTACCTTCCCACCTTACTCTACCTCATCTCCTTCTCCTCCCTCTTCTATGCCGATGCCGTAGTCTCACTGACTCCGGTGAGCGGGGAGCAGTTGGGACCCTTGTGTGGTATTCACATTTCATTACTTTGAAATGTATTGAGAAACACGTACCAAATGGCTACAAGATGATGTCTACGCTAACCAAATGTTTTTTTGAGTTTTGATATTCAAGGGCGTTCATGACCATGTTTTCAGATAAAAAAAGGAAATGCGAATTTTTTTGGTAAGTACGTCACTGATTGTTTTTCTGTGCAGCTGGCAAACGGGTTACATACTCGAATTCTTCGAGTCTAATAAGAGAGTGACCCAAACCAATAGGGGAAAAAATGACCATGTTCAAAATCTTTTCCCTTGGGTTCCGAAAGAAATTCATCACTTTTAAACTTGCGTTCTTAATGATAGTTCAGTTCCTGATGAAGACTGATACATAATGTAAATTTCCATGTAAACATTTCATAGTTATTATTACTATAATGGATGTCATTACTATTTTTTGTTTCATCTTCTTTGAAAACAAATATTTTGGAAATTCGCGTAGGATTTTTTTATTATTTTTATAACCAGTAGTGTGTAATGTTAGATTATATCGTCAATAAAGTTATTTTAAAAACTAATATCATTTATATTAACGAGTCACACGAAAAAAATTATTTAAAACAAACAATATTAATTCCCCTTTTTAAGCATAACTAGGTTAATACGATAAAATGTGTTTGTATAATATGCTAATCATATTGAGATCATATTAAAAAAAAGAATCACCTAACAATAAACAATTCGAAATTTGAATTCATTTGCTAAAACATATTTCATAGAATACGAGTATAAACGGCTCCCCTGAATAATATGGAATGTTCAATTTTTAATTAATAATTATTTATATTGACATTTAAAAACCTCATTTAAACATTTAATCATTTTAGAAAATATTAATATAACCTAAATGAAACATGAAAACGGAAAAAAAACGACAGAAAATATAATATAAAGAATTCAGTCGTATATGAGACTCGAACCCATTATAAAGATAGCTGCCAATAATATAGGAGTAAAAAATGGAGAATAATATTGACAAATCATGAATTTGAGATATGATATCGATGAAGATTACACAAATTGAACAAATCTCATTAGTTAAGTTGATTAAGCGGTTGCCCCGGCATAGGCGGAGGTCCTGGGTTCGAGTCCCAGATGCGACTGAAATCTTTTTATTTTCTGTCGTTTTTTTCCGTTTTCATGTTTCATTTAGGTTACGTTAATATTATTTTCTACAATGATTAAATATTTAATGCGTTTCTTAGTAGAGATATAGTATAATTAAATAGTAAAACACAGTCTCGAATACTTCCAGTCGAACCGAGTCGGCGACATATCTATACCACTAAAATATGTACTCACTTCCGAAGAAACTCTAACAACTTGGAACGGGGGAAAAGCATTAGGTCCGGCGATTTGCGGCCGATGTGAATGAATAAGCGGGCGGACTTAGGGGTTAAAATAGCATCCATAAAACGCAGTTGACACAGCCAACATTAACAAATCGCCCTGCAAGTTTCCAACTCAAACATTCTACTTTATGTCGGCAATTTGATTCAATGGAGAACGTGCCCATGAAATAATTTAAATTTAAAAAAAAACTTATGTAGGTGCATATAATAGAAATAAAACTTACTCTGTTACTCCGCGTATATATTATTCACTTCTACAAATAAACCAACCATTTCGTAACGGTTGATTTTTCGTGAGGGCAAATATGTCAGATAAAGTATAGACATAACAAAATTTCAACTGCCAAAAATGTTTGTAGGAAGAAGTATGTTTTTATTATTTTAATTATTAAAGTGTTATCAATACGATTTTTAGTTTGACACATGGTCTCTTCTTTTGCGTTTAATCGCATATTTTATAGCTCCATGCTATGAAAGCAGTGAAACATCAAAGATGAGAATTAAATCGGTAACGTTAATTAAATTTAATTTATTACATTAACATTTTAACACATTTCAGACGCCAGAGTGGTAAATACCCTAAGTATATTTCTGTTGAAACGAAACGTTTGCATGAAATGGTATTAGTCACGTTTAGTGACCAGAAATTTTAATTTGGGCTTCGGGTGTGGTATGCCCGCCCCGGGAACCATACATTGGATAGCCAACGCCTCTGTCATAGGTCATCCCAAGTGGTTCGCTACGTTTGATGACTTAGCAAGGGTACCCGGGCTTATTTATTTATTTAAATTTTTAATCCAGCAGGACTGGGTGGATTGTGCAAACCCAGTCTGCCATATCACATAAAATATATACAATATGAATAGAGAAATTAATATAATAAAAAATAAAAAAATTATAATAATAATGAAAACGAAAAAGGTTAAATAATAATATAAAAACATATGAGAAGAAAACGTGAAAAAAATAGAAATAAAAAATTAAATAAAAATTACGAAAATATGATTACATCAAAATAAAAGAAATTAAATAAATCATAGATAATAGGTAACATAGAATAAATTAAATAAATTTGGGGAGGGGTTTGTCTAGGTCCTGACGGCGGATTCGTCTACCCACCTGATCAAGGAAGGCCGGTTGGAGGAGATCCTTTGACGTCCCCAGCCGGATTGTCTCGACCAATCTCCTTGTACTGCTGTGGGAGCAAAGGATTAATACGCCAATCACTCCTAAACACACTAACCCCCAGAATCCTACACACTCCATAAAACCTTTTTTTTTCACAGAAATTCTTCCTTTCATTAAAAATGCCCCCCATGCAGCATCCCCAAAGATGACATAGACTCTGAGGGAAATTATTTTCCTTAAGGCCTTTTGTGTGGAGTTAATGTAATAGAATGAAGAAAAAAAAAGTTTTTTACAATTCCACTAGTACTGTGCTCATCGTAATACTTTTTTTTAAATTTTAAAGTAATTTTATGATAAAGGCCATCCGCTTTCTCTTTGAAATTCATGTTAAATATGCATTGGGTCAAAACACTAACTCAGTTTCAGGTTACTCTGAGGTAAATTTGCAATATTGTTCAGTAGTTATTTTAGTGAGGTTGACACAAGCCCTAATAATTTATTCATTTACGAGTTCCCTTAATTGAAGCATCAGGTACAATGAGGTGTTCTACTCTTTGGCTTTATGTTTTTAATCGTTATTTATTCAAACTATAATAATAATAATAATAATTGGATGATTTGTATAGTGCCGTTTTTTGTGAAAAATCACCTCAAGGGTGCTGTACAAATATTACTTCATATTCTTTATCTAATTATGTAAAAATAGATACAGGAAAACATACTTACCTGGCAGGTCACTTCAGATGAACACAGTTTTATTAGAAAATTTAAGTATAGAGACGATAGTTTTACAGTTGATATTTTATCCTCCTTTTCTATTGATGTTACATTTATTAGAAGATTGGTGGCACAAGAACAGTTGGTATTTATTGAAATATTTATAATTTTATTACTGGAAAATATTTATAAAATGACGTTAAAAAGTGAAAGAAGCTATTAATATAGTATTATCTATTTACGAGAATTTGATGTAACTATTTATTTATTTGTTTATTTACGGACCAGTGTTCAATTACACAAAATAGATAACACGAAATGAAATAAACATGAGCTACAGAAAAAGAACAGCACATGTATAATACAAGAATGAAGCAATGATAAAAAGAGGACAAAAATATACATGAGAGAACATTCACATCAAAGCTATAGTCATAGTTTTATTAGAGTCCATGATTTTAGGCATTCTAAATGATAATCTTTAAGTTCTAATTTCGTAAAGCCATACAAAAGTCATTTAAACTGGTACAAAAAATTTCAAGGCCCTGGCTTGAGTTAATAAATCTCGACAATCTGGACAGTAGAGAGTGCTACCCATAATTGGTAGAGTGTTTATTGAGGAAAAGCAATTCATTATTTCCGAGAATACTGAAAGGAATGTTGAACCGAATCAGTTGCAACAAAGAAGGTGAGTCAATAATACAATGAATTATTTTTAAAATGCAAATAAGATCCAAGTCTTTCCTACGCTTTTCTAACTTAGAAATGTTTATGATTTTTTCAATTTCAATATAGGAGTAATCGCGTCTTTCTCGCCCCAATCTCCATGCAATTTATTTGTCGTATGTAGGTAAGATTAAAAATTGATACACAAAACATTATTGAATGACATTGACTTAAAACATCTAAAAAAAGTTCTGGTAATTCTAGTTTCTATCGTGATAAGCTACAACCACTTTTAGCTGTGTTATCAGCGTTGTGAAAAATAATTACCAATAAAATCATTGTTTTTGATTGGTTAATAATGTATTATATTTTCATGAGAAGAAATAACTTTGTGGTTTGACATTATATTAAATAAAATAAACACTTTGTGATAATCCTCTAATTTATTGTATTTTTACGCCAACCAGTTTCGCCTACATCAAGCTTCATCGGGGCAAATATAATAACCAAACAAAATAATACAGAGTTTTCGTATATATAGGAACAAAAACACAATTAATACAAAAAGAGAAAATAGAATAAAATTTTTATATTATAACAAGTGACGGCCTCCATGGTCGAGGGGTAAGGCTCTCGACTACGAATCCGAAGGTCGCGGGTTCAAATCCCGGCGTGCGCAAGTAATTTTTATTTAATAATTTGTGTTGTTTCACAATTAATTCATTTAAAAATAATATGTAGTATATTTGCGCACGTTCCAGAGTGGAAGATACTCCCAGTATCGCCCTGGTGAAAGACCACCATTCAGAATTGAAACGTTGCTTGAAATGGCTTTTAGCCGTGTTTGGTGACCAGATCTGAATAGCCAGGTATTCCGCACCTTCCTCTTCCCTTCTCCTTCCTCTCCCCAATACTTTCAGCCTCACAACATTCCCCAAATGGGAATGCCATAGTCTCACTGGCTCCAGACGGTTGGGAGCAGTTGGGACTCTTGTGAGGTATTCATATAAAAAAAAAAAAAAAGTAAATAATTAATAAAACAATTTAAGAGGGAAATAATGAAGTCATTCTGAAAATACTATAATGATTTGTAAAAGACAGAGCCATCATAAGTGAAAAATAGACCACACAAATTAAAAATTAAATAATTTCTTCAAATGCTTTGTAATTTTGTGGCATCATTATTAATTATATAAATTGAAAATACACTTTGTATATACCACTTTACTTAAAATATATTAATATTTCGACATGTTTCGATAGCAATGCTATCATCTTCAGGAATAAATGAATACATTTATTAAAGTATTCATTTATTCCTGAAGATGATAGCATTGCTATCGAAACATGTCGAAATATTAATATATTTTAAGTAAAGTGGTATATACAAAGTGTATTTTCAATTTATATAATTAAAAATTAAATACCCATTTACCATTTAGATTCACACCATTTAATTATTATCATTAAACTCCCCATTAAACTGTTTTATTTACTATTTAGTAGTAATAATATTTTATTCTTCTTTCTTTTTTTGGTGTAATCCGATCTCACTCTTTTTTGTACCTATATAACATTCGATAACTCCGTATTATTTTCTTTAGTTGTTATATTCGCTCTAACGAAACCTGATCTAAACGAAACCGGTTGCCGTAAAAATGCAATAAATTCGTGGTTAATAACAGAGTGTTTAATTTATTTCAAATAATGTATTATATTCTGTAATTTTTATATTTTTCTGATGGAGTGCTTTGAATACATTTATACGTTCTAATGTTATTAACTCCAATCAACTATAATATTTTTTTTATCAGATTTCACATACTAACTTAAATGCGATTTTTTTCACATTTCCAAATTATTCTTAATCCCTTTTAAGCCTGCATCAAAACTGTCATTATTTGTATATTAAAATATATTTAATTTTTTTCAATACTTTAGAAGTTCGACATTATTGCTTCTTTTATTTGATAAAAAAATTAGGTCTCTAAGGGCGTTTTTTGCTTAAAATGACAAATCATACACTTCATACAAAAAAATTCTAAAAAATTAAACAATAAAAACACACCGTCAAAACTTAGATTTTATAGGGTGGGGATGTCGAGATTAAACACAATAATCACCTTCCAAAATATAATTCAATACCCCATGTTGAAAAAAAAAGTTGTAGTGGTAAAAGTTCATGAAAAAATAGCGTGCAAAACAACCAACAATTGGAAAACGAAATTCGCCAATTTTTATTCAATTTAAATACTTGTACAAATTGTATATTTATTTTTGTATATTTTCAAATACATGTGCGGTACGAAACGGTTAAGTTCGTTTTTTTGCCTCTGCCAGTTCCCTTTATACTTCCAAATCTTAGTATGTTGTTCTTCAGGTGTCCCCCCTATCGGAGGCTGGCCAGCACCAGGGAAATATTCACCTGCAGACTACAGACTGGAATAATTCTGGGGAACTGAACTCGTATCATTAACGTGGACTACGAAGCATGAAGTGCGACTTCTTACTTTGCTGTCTTATATCAATCTCCCCTGGATTATCTTGTGTTTTTTTTCTTTTGAGTGTGCACGTACAGTAAAAAAATCTCTTCTCTGCTGTTAATGTATGTTCTTCTACATAATGTATAAACTTGTGACTGTTACTAATTCCTACTATTTCTGAGCTATGGTAACACCAAGCCAACCCGCCGCGATCCTGCTCCCCGCTTGCAGACCCGGACCTTTTCACCATCGCTTTCCGCCGTCGCTCTGTTCAACACTTTTATTCAGTGCGGTAGTACTGCGTCCTTCTGATATTTTATAATTAACATAGATAAATCTATTGTATTTTGTAAATAAACCTTTAATGTTTTGAGTCATTTTTAATCCCTTCCTTCACAAGGTAATGCCTTCCGCTATACACATACACCTTTTTATATAAACTTATAAGAATGTTTCGTACATATTTTAAACAGTAATAGCTAGGTCACATGAAGCCAGTAGCAAGGACAGAGATTAGTGGGAACTAATAATTTGGATTATTTTTATGCCACTATCCACGTCTGAACTGCGTTAAGTGGTAAGTGGCAAGTCACCATTCAGTAGAAATTCATTTAGAATTTTTAAATATCATGTAAATCAAATTTAATAATGTTATTATTAAGTTTTGCAAGTATTTTAGTTTTTATTATTGTGACAGCTGTTTGGGCGTTCAAGGCCATTTTAAAACTGTGGTTAGGCCACATTGCGACGACTAACTTATATGTTTTTATTTACGCCCACCCAATTCTTATTTGTTTGACGGTGTTTAAAATTATTTATTCCGTTTAAAATCGATTCAGTTATGAAATAATTAAAATTCTATATTCTGTGAGGTACTTACATTTGTAGTGTGTTTTCCCCGCATTCAAGTATTTTCTTAATTGATTTATTTAAATGTGTTATATTGTTCTGGTAGTGTGAAATTAAATGGAGTTGTACGAAATAACCACCAAAACAATTAAGCAATTCAGCTGGATTAGGATATTTTCAACTTTTTCGGTTATATACGCTACGCGCGCATCCTTGTAGTCTCGTGGGGGATATTGTTACGCTGTATGGACACGCACACAATCAAGTTTTACTACACACACAGGAGTTTACTAAATCATTTATTTAATTGCACGTGTGGACGGCACTCATCATTTGTCTCAGGACAATCATTCAGTTATCACTGTCCTTGCTACTGGCTACGCATGACCTACGCATTACATGTAAAAGTTCTAATGGCGTTGGTATATATGTAGGATTAAAACATTAATCATTGTACATAATCGATAATATTCCACTTTGATTTGTGGGTGCGCTGAACGTTATCACCTTTAAATAATTACAATTGATTTGGTCAAATATGCAAGGGTAAACATTGGAAAGTATAGATGGAATCCAAAGATTTATCCCTAATCCTACTTTCTCCACAGGCCTCTTCTTTAGCTGTCGATGTACTGATTACATACAAATTAATAAGAGTTCAACATAAAAATAAATAAAAAAAAAAAACTCAGACGATATTCATCTGCGGTGGGATCACAATCGATAGGTTGCGGCGGAATACAAACACAATAC
>JAHDVE020003757.1:0-22423 GCA_022606495.2 Halesus radiatus | reverse complement strand
TTCACTTTAAAAATCATATTTTAAATATTTTGTAAAACATACAATAGGACGATCAAAAAAAGGAATATTTCTGATTAGATGTTGATAAACGCTAAGCCTTTGTAAATTTATAAAACATTTAATGAATATTTTTCTATTTAAAAACATTATGTTTATCGTATTGCGTAATAATACTATCAATATTTACCAATAATAAATAATTCCTCTGCGACATCCCTCTCCCCCTTAAGTACAGACGTTTTATTAGAAAAAAAATAATAAAATCAGAAGGAACGGCGAGAGGAAGAGGAAGATGGTATCGGGACAGGAGATGCTTTCGATACATTTTATACACGTGCATCACTTTGTGGTGGTACGTATTACTTTGGTTCGATATTTTGAAAGGGTATTGTGAAATTGTGCGTTATATTGCGCACAAATACGGGGAATTGGAGAATTTATTATTAATTATATCGTCATCTCGGTGAAATACTCGAAAGAATCGATGCGTTATCGAATCCTAGGAGCCCAGTAAAGTCAACACACTTTTCAAGTCTTTTTTGATAATATTATGAAACCATTGTCTTTTAAAAATATTGTTTATCTGATTCAGTAACCGAAAATGAATTTTATTACTTAATAGAAGTGGCGCGCAGTTCATAAAAGTAGAAATACTGTGCCTACTCTAAAAAAAAACGAAGCCCAAAAAAAATTAAAAGATTTAAATAATTTCCGAAGGAAGTGTTTTCTTTCCATGAATCTGTACGCTTATTTATTCAGTTGGCCACAACAATCAACGGAAGATGGGAGTAACATGGCAAATTTCAAATATTCCAATATACGAGTACATAGAGAAATGCACGCCGCTGGTTAGTAGGTATATTTGATGAGTAAGGAAAGTAAAAACCATCCCATTCCTGAGGCTCTTATAAACAATCGTTCACTCTATTTTTCTACCTTATTATTTCATATCTTCTTCCCTCCCCATTCCCCACAGCCATTTATCATACATCATATCCTAATTGGGGGTTGTAGAATGAACAACCCTCTACATCTGTTTTTTTCTGTAGTAAAATAGTGGAACATGCTCATAACACAAGACTAACTGCAAACGATGGACTCCTAATTCCCAGATACCTCAATAAATACGTCCAAAGAACCTTATAATAATGCTGTGGCCCAAAAATTTTTTTATATTATATTAAATAATATAATTGCAAAGCCGTTTCGTCAACAATAAAACAAATTTCTCAGCCATAAATGTACAAATTAGAAAGCAATGGGACTCACTCCTGACATAGATGCTATATATACCATAGATGCAGTTTCAATTGTACCAGTCTGGAGATGCCCGTGATAGGATGAAACCGGTCCGGTGGAAAACAAACAAGTGGAAAAAAATTACAAAGGTTAATCAATTTTTTTTTAAATGTACCTCATACAGTCCTTTAAATGGAGACCTTATAGTTTTGTTATTTTTTCTATTCCTAAAAAATCTATTATATATATATAATATAACAATTAAAACGCTTAAGTACTAGATTAAAACCTAATTATTTGGGTTTAATTTCTAGGCATCATTCCTTGCCACAAATAATATTTCTTGCGCGGTGGAATCAAACACGCAGCTACAACCGTTTCCGACATTCTACTCCTAAGTGGTTGGGTGATGCGCGCCATCTCAATCGCTCGCGCTATTACCAAAGCCGCGTGAGGGGGTAAGACAATCGGCTGCTGGATCGCCAGCAGGTATTAAATGTTCTTACACGTGGTAAGTAAACGTAAGTATTTTTTTTTCACGGGAAAACATTTAATATGTTAGCCATAAGAAGAATTTGCAATAAAATTTATTAATAAATGTAAAAAATTTCATTACAATTATAAAATTCGTAAGATAGGTAAGTCACCCCTGATGGCAACGCAAGTTTTGTTTTGCATATTGCCACGCGGTAGGTTACTGTCTCATTAGATCACCTAGTATGTTCATATCAAAGAAATATATTTAAATGTAAACAAATCAGTGTTTTATCTAACGAGTTCCAAAAACCCATCTGCGCCAACTTTCTTAATTTATTAAATTCCTCCACACAAAGTCTACGACTTACAAACTTGGAGCAGATCGAGGACCGCACAGATATAACAAACAAAATTTCACACGAAAATATAACATGTAAAATAAACCGAGAAAAGAAAACGATTTTGGTAAAACAACCATCCCGCAGATTTTTTTTTACCCTTTTGTCTCGGTTATGGATGACATAAAACGAAACTATACTACGTATTACGTATGCATAAACAACACGGTATCACAGTCTAAGTACACGGTAGTAAAACCGAGAGCATAAACCATAAAGGCACACGAGTTATTAAAGGTTAGACCAGCGTTTCTCAACCTTATTTGTACCATGCCCCACTTCAAAGCTTCGAAAATTTCCATTAATAATTTCATTAACGTCAGAATTAATAGACTTAACGTATGCTCATTCGCATCTATCACATATTTTAAATATTTATTACATATTACATTATTATACATTAAAATTTAAGTAATTGGGGATTAAAAACACATAAATTTACACTGTTTAACTTATTTAACTTATCTGCTTCACTTTTATTTGCCCAAATATTATGTCCTGTTTAAAAGTAACTAATTTTAAGAACAATCTGTACTATTACAATCTAACTGATTAAACATGGCCAAGATTGCCCTTAATGGGTGAAAGCCAGAAAATAACAACAACAAAAAATAGACTTGCTCTAAGCATGATTTAAACGGCTGGAGGTAAAGTTCACGTGATATCCATTTCAGCACCAGCTTAGTTCACTACCATCCGCGTATGTTTTGAAGTGATTTTGACTGCGGTACGCAAATTACAAAACATTTATAAAAAGGTTCAAACTAAATACTCTAACCAAAATATTCGGTTTATGTAAATAAGCCGAAACTTTTTACTTAGTTGCTGTTTTACTTGAATTGAGAGCACGCCTAGCTCACCCCCCTCCCCTCTTATTTTGATTTCTTCCCCTTGCGTGTTAGGACATCACTATGAATTATTTGCTCTGTGACGGTGGCCCTTCCTTGCCGGTCCTGTCAACTCAGTCTTTAACTATTTCAATATCCCTGTAAATACCCTTAACACAGAGATCATCTTTTATGTAGTCCTGGGCAATAAATTATGTATGTATTGAATTAAATAATTACAAATAAATAAGAATTTATCGAATGCAACAGAAAAACAAAGCTGTGTAGAAAAATCGAGATATACGTATGTCTGCGTGTGTTGCTAACTTGCCGAATGGTGCGGTGGTGAGAAAGAGGAATGCGGAGTTTCGTTCGCCGTGCCACAATACGCGGTCGTCAGTAGCAGCCGGCGGTCCGCCGGCTGTAATCGATGTTTCGTGCGTTTTATTCGTGGCTGATGTTTTTTTTTCTTGATTTCAGTACTTACGCAATTTTTTTTACTTATATGTGCTTAAACTATTAATATTTATCATAAATAAAACTTAATGTTCGAAATGTGTACCCTTTACATTGACTGTACAGCTTTGGAGCTTGTGGGATTTTCCAGCACCACAAGGGAAAGGTTAAACAAATATGAAAAAATAAGTAATTTAATGTTTATGTTGTATTACATGTAACAACTCTGGAGAAAATAACAAGTAATTGGTGTGATCCTTGTACTGGATGTGTGCTGCGAAGGGTTTTGTGATGGGTAACAAATTGGTCAATTTTTATCTTAAATCTCCACGGTTTGTAACAAAACAGCGCTAAAGCCGCATTCAACTAAATAATTTACGATGATGAGAATTGCAATAGTAAATTTCTTGCTCAACATCGTCACAATTGAGAATTTTGTTTCTCACTCGGTCTTGAACACAAATCGAATGACAGTATCCGTTATTGCCATTCGAAATGTGAATTCAAAAGTTCACTTTGAAAGCTCGTAAATTCATCACTTTAGAAGATATCGAAAAACTAATTTTACTGTCGTCAGTAGCAGACCGACCGCCATCTCTAATCAACAAACGAAATGTAGGTATGCTGAGTCTGTTCTACAAATATTTCAATGAAGCCGGCTCGAAGGAGCAAGCAGCGTTGAGCGTGCGTGAAACTCGACGGATACGAGCGGAACATCCGTTTACAGGTGATGTTGGCTTCACGAGAACGGATCGTTTCGCTGACTCGTTTTGTATAAATCGGCTCGTATGTGGAACGAGCTACCGGCATCCGTCTTTCTTCCTGCATCTAATCCGGGCCCCTTCAAGGCCCGCATTAACAAATCCCTTCATATATCCTCCTCCCTAATCCACCTCACAACGTTCACCAACCTCGTAGCGATGTAGTTCCCCTATATGTTCAATCTTATTATGAAAATTTAAAAATATATTTAAAAAAAACGCATCTAAATGAAAAATAGGAGACAACCTCGTTGCCCCCCGATGTGGCCGTGCGCCCCACGTTGAGGAACACTGGTTTAGAGTATAGAGGATAGAAAGGTTTTCTATGAAGCCCGCACTTCCATCCAACTCTGTGAGAACTCTCTCAGTTGGTGGTGGTCGGTTAGCCTTACAGCGGGCGGTGGAGCAATTAAAACTTTAGCCTGATAAGGCTTCAATTGAGTTAGAGCGAGCTTAACCTTATCAGGGTAGGTACATTTTTCTATTTTCTTTCATTATAGGTCCCTTATTAGAGCAGACTCAAACACACACACTTGTAATATATATACTTCAGACAGTTATGTCCTTGCGATACATCGCCGAGAAACAACAGTTTGTCTTGTTTGTTCCTCTACTTGTTTTTGAAGGGACATTTTATAATGAATTCAATTCAATTTTTATGATATTATACATATATTATTATAAATCAGGATTCGAAGCTAGCAGTCCGCAATGGAGTGCTGATACCAACCCTGATGTATGGCTGTGAGGCGAGGAACTGGCAGAGGAAGGATGAAAGTAGACTGAATGATGTATAAATAAGATTTCTGGGGCGAATGTGTAGTAAAACCGTGTATGATCATGTGAAAAATGTTGAGTTTCGTAAAGAATGCAAGGCTGATGTAAACGTAATGAGGAAGATTAAAAAAGATGGTTTCGGCATGTTGAGCGAATTAAAAAAGAAAGGAGTCTAAGGAGAATATATTACGCGAATGTTAATGGAAGAAGAAACCTGGGACGCCGGAGGAAGACATGACATAATCAAGTGAATCAAATACTTGAGTCGGGCCATGTCAGAAATCGGAATAACAGAAGAGAATGTATGAGGCGTAGTATGAATGTGAATGAAGCAAGAAGTATACTTGGCATACATCCCAAGTTCGAGTTGTTTGGCGGTCCGTCCTCTCTGCCTACCCCAGCGGGGAAACAGTGTGATGGTTCGTTAGTTAGCTAGGATTTATAATAAATCAAATAGCAAATAGATCTGTACATATAAATACATACATAAACAAAAGTTAAAAATAAGAAAACGAACACACATATCAAACCAGAAGCCGATGCACAAATGATTTAACAATCCCAGTTAGTGCTACTAAAATGAACCAAAAAACACACACCTATCTAGGACCAATAACATACAACAAAATCTCTCCCGAGGTTAAAAACTGCAAATTGTCATCCTTCGGCAAAAATATTAAAGATCTGATGAAGTATCAACTTAACATTCTTTTTTTTTCTGTATTTCTTAATTTCCATTTTTTTGCATTAAGTATTTATTTATTGTTTCTTTAAATTGTATTTTTTCGGAACGTTAGAATTTTAAACATCACTAGGACAAGCTTGTGTTCAGGTTAATAATTTTACAAAATAAAAATAAAAAATAATAAAAATAGCACACGGATTATATTAAGAGAACAATATTGTTACATTAACGTTTCTACGAATTGGGTACCAACATGGTACCTATTAATCTGATTCCAGCCAATTCATTACATTATAATGTAGTAAACATGTAGGGTGACCATGATATACATTGAAATTTAAATTCAAGAAAAAATATAATAAAACTATTATTTTAAAAAGGAGAGAAAGGAAACAGAAAAAAATACATTATAAAGGGAAAAGGATGAAAAAATATACATATACAAAAAATTATGCAACAGCACATAATTCTTTTTTTTTTCTATTCTTACAAATGCACAATTTCAGAACCCACTGAATAGGTTAGTTAAATTAATTAAAATCATTGGAGATCATTTTAACAACTCTCAAAATGAAGCATGAAACCGTAAAGACACAAAATAAAAAGACAACGGTAGCAGCTGGGACTCAAAGCAGAAAAAGTCAACAGATGTCACAAATAAATAAAAAATGGATGGGTACATCCGAGACACTATCTAAAAACGCTACAAATAAATTCAGGCAGAATCTTGTAGTCATGATAAAAAGGTCTGTTTTTTGTCTATTCTTACATTATTATCATCTATTTTATCATTTATCTGCTTGTCATTATTTTTAGTATACTTTTTATCCTGATGTGGAAAACTTTGCTTTCGAAGCGTGTTGATATTTGTATATTAAAAAAGTGGTGTAAACAAAGTTATTCTTATTAATTTATTAATAACTAGCTGATGTGTTCCCGGCCTTGCTCGGGTACAATAATTGATTTGACAGCGAAAGTAGCTATCTCCAAATAAAGAAAAATTCATTTGAATAATTTATTTCATTTCAAACGTTTATTTTTTTCAAAATATATCCTAAATCATAGAGTTCTTAAGTAGGTATCCACTCATGTTTTCCATTTTGAAAATACTCTACCCAAAAAAAACCTTCCTCTTTTGAATATGCAATCTGTGGCTAACCAGAATGTTATATCTATTGGCTAACCTAAATAAAACATGGCGGGTTCAATGTTTTTCATATTAATTGTAAAACGTTATAGCAAACAGTTTTACATATTGGATTTCATTTAAACTACTTTCTAAGCCTTCCCGGCACTAATAAAAACAAACTGTGCTATTTTCAGCGAAATCGGTCCAGTAATTTTCGATAACATCGAGGACAAACGAACAAACTTACATTGATTTTTATATATACATAAAACACCTTCCAACTCAATATTTTGAAACTCATAAAATATTTAATTCCTTGGAGCGGGCAATATGTCTAGCTGGGAATTAATATCGACCAGACAAACATGATGGGAACTTTAACTCATATGTACCTGAATTTATAATGAATTCATATTATTATTAAAACCGATAAAATTTATATTATTTAAGTAGCAACAAAACTTGCCGTTCAGCTGCGTCGGTGCCAAATATGTCAATATCTGAAGTGATTCTATTTAACAGCAAGATTGCCCTCCCCACCGGTATGACCTTTGGCAAGTTAGTCCTGCAGGTTGGAGATAAAACAGTCTATGTTGTTGGTAACGGAGATAACCACCGGGAACCTAGAAATTAATGCTATTCATGATGGCCGAGTTTCCGAACCATCCACGAATCAGTCTGACGAAATGTGTAACAATGTGTACGAGTTACTCGTACATCCCTTCTGACCCGTAGATGTTTCATTCCGAGCATACCCGAGAGAAAGTCGGTAGGATAAAGCCACGCGTAGTAGCCATACTCCCTCAGGTAGAGAAATCTAAAAATTTTCAAGTTAACGTTTACTACCCAAGGCTCATTTTCTATCAAACACCCGTAGTGTGTAAGCAAAAATAACAGTTTTTCTTGTAATAAGTAGGGATCCGAAAAATTCGCGTTATTTTTTGGAAAAGGTGGTGTTATTTTTCACCATAAGTGCTGGTATTTTGTAACGAAAGTGGTGTTAATTTTTTTTTTCGAAAATCGCATAAGAATGACTACGCAGCATTTTTGAGATGAAGTTTGCTGTGTTCCATTTTATGGCTAATCAAGCATGTCAAAACGATAGACAAAGAAATATTTGGAACGTACGATATTACTACTTATTTTAAAATATCAGAATATCGCGTGAAAAACACGGAAAATCACGTTAAATTTGCGTAAAAATTCGCGTTATCAAAAACGTGAAATTTTAAGGGATCCAGTAACAAGTTATTCGACAAGCTTTTTCACCGTATCTATTCCTTTCACTACGTTAAACTGAACTTTTAAATAAGTTTGCAGCATGATGTATGCGAGCAATTCATTCGTGTGAGCGATGGCGTTCAGAACATAGAGGCTGAAAAGCTGCGCCTACCCTAAGAAGATGGAAAGAAAAAATAATCAAAAAATATATATATATTTTTTTAAATCTAAAAATGTAATTTAAAAAAAAAAGAATGTTTTAAAAATATATCCAAATAACGTACCTTAGAGTTTTAATATTTTTTACCTGTAATAAACATTGTAAATCTAAGACATTCGGGGTTTCAAGATGAATGGTGATTATCAACACCTTCAAAGCTACAGCTTAACCTCAGTCAAGTAGCAATGCACGCCACTGCGTACTGTTATCTAATAAACCTAGGAATATCTATAATTATATAGGCATCTATTCGTTAGCCGGTGTAAATCGATTGGCCACCAGATGTTTCAGATTATTCGGAGAGATTTAATTAAATCATTGTGCTTTAAACAATGCGATGATTACTTTGAAACTTTGTATTCCGATAAGGGAGTACTCGGAGTTAAAAAAACTTCGAAAAGAACCTTTTAAAATTCCGCTGTTCGCTGAAGTAAACATGATGAGATCGGAAATGAGAAACACGTTCCAATTAAAATCCGGACGGGCATTAATGAGAAAAGTGTTATTAATTTTATGAAATCTCTCGGTTTCTCCGGTAAAAACTGCCTAAAAACTAAGATGCTAGACACATTTTAATTAACAGAATATGTTAATGACTCGGTTCATAATGAATTCCAGTGAAAAACAGTATAATATAATAAACGCATATATTTGTTTTGAACCACTTCAATCTAATATAATAATCTCGACCAGTTTCGGAAGTACCTTTCCCTCGTTGGGAATATATTCAAACTAAACTAGGATATAAAATAAAGATAGACAATCCCTTTGAATAGCGAAGAATATAAAACTTTTCTAGACTTGGCACAAAAAACTTACCTGCCCACATTAAACCCTCATTCTACACAGATAATACCATAGGTAAATTCCTGCACAGTGCACCACTGCTGGTGACAAAATTTCAATTTTCTCAAAAACATCAGGTTGAATCTTTTCACTCCCACCCAATGTATTTTTTTTTTTTATTGAAAATTTTTGATACATAATTACATTTTGAAACAGATTGAAAATACAATAAAATATGATAAAAATTAAAGAAATGAGAAACACGTTCCAATTAAAATCCGGACGGGCATTAATGAGAAAAGTGTTATTAATTTTATGAAATCTCTCGGTTTCTCCGGTAAAAACTGCCTAAAAACTAAGATGCTAGACACATTTTAATTAACAGAATATGTTAATGACTCGGTTCATAATGAATTCCAGTGAAAAACAGTATAATATAATAAACGCATATATTTGTTTTGAACCACTTCAATCTAATATAATAATCTCGACCAGTTTCGGAAGTACCTTTCCCTCGTTGGGAATATATTCAAACTAAACTAGGATATAAAATAAAGATAGACAATCCCTTTGAATAGCGAAGAATATAAAACTTTTCTAGACTTGGCACAAAAAACTTACCTGCCCACATTAAACCCTCATTCTACACAGATAATACCATAGGTAAATTCCTGCACAGTGCACCACTGCTGGTGACAAAATTTCAATTTTCTCAAAAACATCAGGTTGAATCTTTTCACTCCCACCCAATGTATTTTTTTTTTTTATTGAAAATTTTTGATACATAATTACATTTTGAAACAGATTGAAAATACAATAAAATATGATAAAAATTAAATATGTAAACAAAAAAAACCCACAAAGCCTGTGTGTGTTTTTATAATAGTTTTATCATATTTCTTATGTGTTATGATAATAGTTTTTTTATCATATTTATTATGTGTTATTATAATAGTTTTTGTTATCATATTTCTTATGTGTTATTATAATAGTTTTTTATCATATTTCTTATGTGTTATTATAATAGTTTTTTTTATCATATTTCTTATGTGTTATTATAATAGTTTCTTATCATATTTCTTATGTGTTATTATAATAGTTTATTTATCATATTTCTTATGTGTTATTATAATAGTTTTTTATCATATTTCTTATGTGTTATTGTAATAGTTTTTTTATCATATTTCTTATGAGTTATTATAATAGTTTTTTTTATCATATTTCTTATGTGTTATTATAATAGTTTTTTTTATCATATTTCTTATGTGTTTTTATAATAGTTTTTTATCATATTTCTTATGTATTATTGTAATAATTTTTTTTATCATATTTCTTATGTGTTATTATAATAGTTTTTTATCACTTACTCGTATGTGAAAGTTTAAACAAAAAATAAGTTAATCATTTTCTTAAAAGTGGTAGCGAAAATAAGAAAGGTAAAATATGACCTAAAGTGATAATAAGAAACAAACAAAAAAACATTTCATTACCTATGACAGTAAACCGAATTTACTGTTATTATCACATATACGTACATAAGTATAATGAGATTTTAGTGGGCGTTTTAAAATCACACACATGTACGATACTAATGTTTTGAAAGTAGGTTTTATAAAAATGTATATGTATTGGTGTATTAAAAAATGATAACGTAAAATAAGGCATTGAACAGTATAATACATTGTTGGTACCAGCAACAGGTGAAAAATTGTGTTGAATTTTAAAAGTCTAACATTAAAATTTAAACAAAAGAGAACAGCCTATAATTCAGTCTAAAGGAAGATAAAATTGATCTATTTCATTGTTTTATATTCAAGATTTAATATATTTTAATTTTTTGACATAACACGGTCTCCTCAAAGGTCTTTTTCAAAGAAGAAGTAAGCCTCATTCGGTTCCATGACAGTTGATCCCCCGACAGTTAGCCCCCCGATAGTTGATCCCCCGACAGTTGATCCCTCGGACTATCTCCTAAAGGATTATTTCTGCTGTACGTCCTCATTTTTAAAGTAAAGTATGCAGAGAGGATATGCAGCCGTATAACAAAAGTCGAAATACTTATATCTGCACGCGTCTGGAGTGGAAATCCGCTATATAAAATATGTTTACTAACAATAAGTCCCCGAAGGAGTATGCAATGAGGACATATGGCTGAATAACAAAATACGACATACTTATGTATGCAGTCGGCTTAGGGATAAAACCCTATAGATTCCTGCTTGCATATAATAAAATTAAATGTCTCCAAAGGGATAAGGAGATACGGCCGTAGGTATGACAAACGTCAGCGAGTCGAAATCCGCTACATAAAATATTTTTACTAAAAATAATGCCGATTAATAATTAAGTAATAATAATTATTGTTAGCAGTGGCGTGCAGTCTATAAAGGCTGAAAAGCTTGACCTACCCTAAGGAAAATTAAATAATGCGACAAATGGGAGAATTAAAAGAGGCCGCCACGAGGATTCTGTCGCTTGGCCATTCACAACGAACGCTAGCGTTTTTTTCCACACTGTCAGTTTGGCGTTTAAGTACGTTGTAACTTTTAAGTATAAAATAACACGTAACAAAAAGAAATTTTTATCCAGGATTTTCAAGAGAAACATTAATTTTCTTCGCCTAGCTTCTATAATCTACTAGCTGGTGTGTATCCGGCCTTGCTCGGGATTATTTTGTTTTTTAAGTTATAAAGTTCTGAATTCTTCCTTGTCATTTGGGTGCCATAATTGATTTGACAGCGCAAGTAATACCTTTTTGACGACTATTACCATCCCTAAACAAAGAAACATAACTTACTAACTAACAACCCGATCTTGGCATACACTTCTTGCTTCATTCACATTCATACATCGTCTCATACTTTCTCTTCTATTATTCCAACTTCTGACATGGCCCGACTCGATTATTTGATTCATTTTATCGTGCCATGTCTTCCTCAGCTGTCCCCGGCTTCTTCTTCAATTCACATTCGCGTCATATATTTTTCTTACGCCCCTTTCTTCGTTCATTCCCTCTACATGCCCAAACCATCTAAGCGTCCCTTTCTTAATTTTACTCATTACGCTTACATCAGCCTTGCATTCTTTACGAATCTCAATATCATACATGGTTTTACCACACATTCACCTCAGAGATCTCATTTCTACGGCATTCAGTTTTCAACATTAATTTGAAAATTTTATCCAATATCTAAATAATAAAGTTCTTACGTAGGTACCAACTTGTGTTTTCCATTTTGAAAATATTCTATATCCAAAAAAACCTTCTCTTTTGACCATGTAATCTGTGGCTAACCAGAGTGGTATATCTGTGAGCTAACCTCAATACAACATGGCGGGTTCAATGTTTTTCGTACTAATTTTAAAACGTTATAGCAACCGTTTTAAATATTGAATTTCATTCAAACTACTCTCTAAACCTTCCCGTTACTAATTTAAACAAACTGTACTATATTCAGTGAAATCAGTGGAGTAATATTTGAGAAAATGAAGAACAGGCAAACATTTATTTTTATATATAGATAGATAGACAACATTTGATGAAAAGTTTACAGGATATAAAAACAACTTTTCACACGTGCATATTTTATATTAATTGACGATTTTTTTTTTTTTTATATTGTATTATACAATATACATAATATTAAATATTAATATCCAAAGGATTAAAAGCCAAAGCAAATTAATACGTCTCTTATTTATTGTAGCCGCAGAAACTAAAACCGCAAATAACGCACTTCTCTCCGATTCCAGATAAAATCAGAATGGCCAGAATTTTATCGCGCTAAAAAGCCTTTTATGCAAATAAGGGCTTTAGGATTAGGTACACATGGCGAGTAGTTCAAGTGAAAGCTTGGACCTTAAAGTAATATTATTTAACTTAGTTAGTTAATCCTCTTATCTAATGTCTATTATTGTTATTTTACTCGTGACGATCACGAGAAGAATCGGATGACGAGCAAAAGGAAGCCAGTTCTAATAGGATTTAAATTGAACGATTTTGTTTTTGGTCGAAAGAATGGGCGTGTTTTTCCAGTAATCTTGGGATAAGATTTTTTCTGGTCACTGATTTTAAGTTTCCCTTTTGAAAAGTAAAATGTCTTCCCCATTCATCGAGACTAACTCAATGATGCTATATATTTATTTAATATAAACGGTATAAATCTCTGTCTGTATATATAAAAATTAATGCATGTTTTGTCGGTCCTCGATTTTCTGGAAAATTAATAGACCGGTTTGGCTCAAAATAGCACAGTTTGTTCTTATCAGTGCCGGAAAGGTTTAGAAAGTAGTTTGAATGAAATCCAATATGTAAAACTGTTGACATAACGTTTTAAAATTAGTATGATAAACATCGAACCCGCCATGTTGTATTGATGTTAGCCCATAGATATACAACTCTGGTTAGCCACAGATTACATTTTCAAAAGAATAAGTTTTGTTTGGTAGAATTTTTTCAAAATTTGACATTCTATCAAATTACTAGCTAAAAAGCTGTACCAACTCTAAGAAAAATGAACCATCAGAAAAAAATTGTTTTTTTTTTTTCAATGGTGACAAATTTCTAATCAATGTGTGTTTTTATCGCGAATTTGGTAAGGAATTTATTCAGTTGAACATAACAATCAGCCCAAAATAATAATACAATAATCATTTTCAAATATTCGATACTCATGCCTTAACTCGAAAAACTATACACGCCTTACTTTTGGTCATAGAGCAAGGCACGCCACTGCTAATTACCGAAATTAACACTTGAGTTGACCTAGAAATTTCAATGATATACGGGAGCTCACCGTTCACGAGTTTGGAATGCTTCAGACAAACAAACATGTTTTTCTTATTTGCAAGGAAAATTAAGATGTTTTTCTTATTTGCAAGGAAAATTAAGATTGTTCATTCATAAATTCTGTACGAAATATTTATTTAGTTCCAACTTTTGTGCTGATTTCAATTATAAAAAAAACATGAGACATCTTCGAATACAACAAAAATAAAAGAATTATTTATAAAAACAGAGTTTTCATTGAAAAAACATAATATTATGTTAATCATTGAAGAAAATTAAAATATTACAATGAGGTTTACAAACTTCAATAAGTTATAAAAATAAATTGAATAATATTATGTGTTCGACGAGCCAAATTTAATGATAATATTTAACCCTTTGAGCCTACTATCAAAATATGATAACTGAGATCCGGTATTCTCTCTTTCTAAAACACATGTCCGACCTTAAAAGAAAGGGAGATAGAAAGGGTATTATAGGGACCGTCCTTTGCTTTCCAATACGGAACAACTAGAATCGTCAGGAAATCAGAATAGGAATTTAATTAGCAGCAGTCGAACGGTGGCATTATTATCATAGTCATACTCCGGTTAGCAATTAGATTTAGCTAAATCCACTTCAGTCTATGTCGGGATATTGTCTGTCGGCAGATAATATGAAATACATTGACTAGTGAAGGTAGAATATAACCTTAATGCTTGCAAGTTGCAAGGATACCTATTAGGTGAGAACTAATTCATTATTTATTCCCATCGCATGAAATGTCTTGTTTTAGCATTTCTGTGTGCCTTTTCCAAGATGTGTACAGTTACACAGATAATTTTTTTCTTGTTTGTTTCCTAATAGCGTGTTTCTTAAAGAACGTAATAAATATATATGTCTAACTTGTTGGAATTTATAGCAGTGAGGCATGGAACTTGCAGAGGAAGGATGCTGTAGAAATGAGATCTCTGTGTGGTAAAACCATGTATGATCGTGTGAAAAATGTTGAGATTCGCAATGAATGCGAGGCTGATGTAAGCGTAATGAATAAGATTAAGAAGGGGACGCTTAGATAGTTTGGGCATATAGAGCGAATGAACGAAGCAAGGAGTGTAAGGAGAATATATGACCATACGTAATAATGTAAATTGACCTTTTTATTGCTAAAATAATTCAAAGAGCATCTCAAGTTGGTACGCGCCGCCGGTCAGAAATGCTCGAGAGTCCGACAGTGCACGCGCGGGAACAACTTTTCAGAGTTATTTTTCTAGGAACGTTGACTCTATTTATTTACCTCTGTGGGGGCAGAAGGGAGTGGGGAGGAAAATAAGACAGCAAGGGGAAGATTCCGAAGTGTCTTTCTATATAGATCTGCTTACGCCATTTTTCTTATTTAATACGTAAAACATAAAAATAAAATATACTGACTGTCCAACTAAGAAGAAATTCAAGCAACATTTCGATTTTGATTGATGATTCACCGGGGCGATACTGATACAATTCACCACTGTGGATCGTAGAAATATAAAATAAACCTTTTCCTTTTCACGATTTTACAACGATCTCATTATTTCTATTGCATCCATTTATTTTTTATTTTTCTCTGCCAGTTCCACAAAGAGTCTAAATTTCCAGGTGAAACCAGAATAACAAAACGTCAGCCTAAACAAGAGGTACTCGACAGCCTCCCTAATTAACGTGAGTAAAGCTCGACACATACTAAAAGCTAAACGCCTCCCGCGGGCGCCTAATTGCACAATTTTCCATGCAGCGGCCTAACAATGTGCGAGCTTTTAATTAAACTTTCCGGGAAGCCTACCCCGCACCCCGTGGGACCGTAGCACGGTAACCTGAATAATACATACCTGTACATGCTATTTATTAATACCAGTGGCGTACAGTATATAAAGGCTGAAAAGCTGTGCGTACTCTAAAGCTAAAGCTTGTACCCACACACGTTCTCGCTCGATGGTTTGCTCGATCGAACATGTTGACTTGGAAGCGTGCTCCACACAAGACGCTCAGTCAAATCGTAGCATCTCAAGCCATGGACGATGGCACAACACTGGCTCAGTTGCATTCACATCCACAGCCTTGCAAATTAATACAAGTCTATCATACGCGGCACTTCTTTTTTGCTTATGACTCGAGGATAACTACGAATATTCATTGGGTGTTCAAGTATCTTTAAACAGAGGACAACAACCGTATCGGACTCAAGACGGGCGACTAACATGTTCTAAGCGTTGTCTACACGTTGAGACATGCTCGAGCGAATTTCTGTCGAACGTCGTTCAAAAATTATGGTCCTTGAACGTTTTTCGCATTAAGCCGTTTGCTCGATATCGAACAAAAAAGCATCGAGCGAGATGGTACACACGTTGAGACATATTCGAATGAGCGTAGAACCATCGGGCAAGAACGTGCGTGGATACATAGATTAAGTAAAACGAATCATAAAGGAAATGAAAACATAGTAGAAAAATACTACAAATTTCTGATCAATTCTCGTATATATTTTTTTAATGAATTTGTCTAAGGAACTTGTACGCTCATTTCGACTTCTCCAAAGCCAAGACAGTGACTCATTTTAGGTAATTTTGCAAGAGAGCCATTTCAATGTTTAAAATCTTGTTCATATATGCCAGTATTTTAATTTTTTATTGACTGCTGGCTGATGTGTACTAGCTCGGGATTGTTTTTGTTTTTAATAAAGTTATAAAGTTGTGAATTCTTGCTTGTCATTTGGGTGCCATAATTGATTTGACGGCGAAAGTATCTCCAAATAAAGAAACATCCATTTGAATATTTTATTTAATTCTAAACGTTTATTTTTTTCAAAATATATCCAAATCATAGCGTTATAAGTAGGTACGTACTCGTGTTTTCCATTTTGAAAATATTCTACCCAAAAAAAACGTTCTTAATTTGAATATACAATCTGTGGCTAACCAGAGTGTTATATCTATGGGCTAACCTAAATAAAACATGGCGGGTTCAATGTTTTTTATACTAATTTTAAAACGTTATAGCAACAGTTTTACGTATTGGATTTCATTCAAACTACTTTCTAAACCTTCCCGGCACGAATAAAAACAAACCGGTCGAGTAATTTTCGAGAAAATCGAGGACAAACAAACAAACTTGCATTGATTTTTACATATATATATATGCGTTCATTTGTAATGCATTTTTCTACCTACTTTATTATTTTGCTCAATATGGCACTAATTTATGACTCCCAGAATTGAAGAAAGTTGAAAACTTAATTTTATGATTTGGCGCTGTCTTCCTTGAAGCAGCCGATTTATTCAGTTTACCATAACAATCGGTTGATAAAGTAAAATGGCAATTTAAAAATATTAAATGGTGAATTTTTAAACGAACTTACACACCAAAGGGTCATAGAGCAATGCACGCCACTGATACCCACATATGTTGTTACGATGTTGCACGAATTCTGACACGTTTTAATCTCGCGAACATTTTTATGTTTAACTACCCATTCAGAAATCGTGTTCATATTCTGGGTTTTGTCTGAAACAACAACCTTTCAGGCTAAATTAAACAGCCATCTTCTTTTTTCATCAACTTGATGCTCTACTGAAATCTCGTCCTTTCGTTCACTTGAAGACAAATTAAATATGTATTTTTAATGTCATATTTGTGGTTTCTTAGTTTTGGTCAATCTACATAGATGGCATTAGCGACCGGTAGCGAGTACTTTCGGTAAAGCAGTTAGGTAGCTTCATTGTTGGAAGCTCCCAAAGGTCACTGGCCGAGCGTACAAATGCATCAGGTTCCGCTTGTTTTTTTTACTTTAACTACACACAGGAGAACCCGAGAAAAATAATTTCCCTCTAGGCCTGTGTCATCCTTGTGGATGTGTAAAAGGTCTCCCTAAGAAAATGAAGAACAGGAAGTTCTAAAAAGAAAAAATATATAAGGGATGGGTAGGAATCTGGGGTCAGTGTGTCCGTGTGTGACGGACATATCAAACCAACCCTCCCACTGCGGTGACGCAATGGGTCGAGAGAATCCGGCTGGAGAGGTCAAAGTGTCTTCCTCAACAGGCCTCTTCCGATAAGCAGCTGGTGGGCAGACGTATCCACCGCCAAGACGCCAAGATGCGACTGAATTCTTTTTATTTTCTGTCGTTTTTTTCTGTTTTCATGTTTCATTTGGGTTATGTTAATATTATTTTCTACAATTATTAAAGTATTTCTCATTAATTTATTAATAATGACGCCACAAAATAACTACAAATCTATTGAGGAAAAAACACTTAGATTGAACTTAGAGTTTTTACTTCAATCGCTTTAAAAAACAACTTTGGGAAAGGTCGTCGAACCTAGATCGATAAATAGCGATCCAATCAGTTCAACTACCATCCCAATCGCGATGATTCATTCCCCCTTCTGAACTAAAAGTGAACCGAACGGTCGCTAGTCATACCTGTTCTACTTCTACTCCTGCGAGAATGCAATGATTCACCGCCCTATCTCACTTCGCCTATTAGGGTTGAGAACACTCCATACACTAATACCCTAACTACACATAAATAATATGTACAGACCTGAAAATATCGCATTTGCGACAACGCGAACATTTACCCAAATTTCGCAATTTTAACGAGCAAAATACTAATTTTGCCATTTTCCCGTGACATTCGATATTTTTGGGTAAATAACGCCGATTTTTCATATTTTTCACGCCATATTCCGATATTTTAAAAGAAGAATGTAATACTGTACGTTCTAAATATTTAATTGTCTATGGTTGTGATTAACTTGAATACACAAAAATGGAACGCAGCTAACTTCATGTCAAAAACGCTGTACACTGTCATTCTTTTGTTGACTTTCGTAAAAAACAAAAAAAAAAATAAAAAACAAAATTTTAAACATAAACAAACTGTTATATGTTACTTTAAACAACAAATAACTACCTTTGTTGCAACATGCCACCTCTTTTGCTTGGAATAAACACGACTTTTTTTTAAATGCGGCGATTTTCATGAAAAATAACGCCAATTTCGACAATAATAGGGGCTCAAATTCAACAGGCCGGGCCGTGATTTTAGTGATTTCCTCTCGTGACGGTTTCTGCATGTCTGCGAGTTGCAGATTTCACCTGATTTTTTTTCTCACGATGTAGGAGGGGTTGGGTTGGATTGGGTTGGCATCAAGGTATGAATTAACAATTACCGTCAAATACTAAAGGTCGAAACTATAATTTTTTAAAGGTGTTGTAAAGCTTGGCATTCAATTGTAGATATTTACTATTTTGAAACAACAAAATATAATTGCTATGGCAACACAAAGCTACTCACTTCTGTTCTTTGAAATGTGTTCTTCACATTCAAATGTTTTCACGTATTCGTATTTGACAGTTTGTTTTAAATAAACAACATAATTTATTTTTCCACGTTTTTTTCCATGCAATTATCTTCCCGGCAAAGCGCTAAAAAAAAAATTGAATATGATGTAGAATCATCTCCTTTCGGAACATGCCACTAATTTCTGAACACCGTTAATTAAAGTAAAAAATATCAGAATCAAGGAACACTTAAAATGTTTAAATAACAATAATTTTTCGGAGTTTGCCAATCATCTCATTTCAACCAATCATATTTTTAATAAAGATACAAGGGTTCAATTTCTTCACCGTAATAAAGCCAAAAAAATGATAATTTAGAATCATTGGAAATTATAAAATCCCTAAATATTAATTCTAGTATATTGAATAACCAAGTAAATTTATAATATAGTCCTATTTCAGATATTTTTCCAGTGAATCGCACTGTTCTTCCGAAAAAAATCCTAATTACCCCTTCCCTTTGGTCGGCTCCCACTCCAACACCTAAATATTCATGTATATATATATATATTTTTATATATATATATACATGAATAAATAAAGACAAATTTTTCCTAGTTACGAATAACCTGACAATATTTGAAAATCTCCTACTACCATCAAAGTAAGCGGAAGATGTTGCTTGTGTCGTAATGGAGGACTTAGCCAGCCGAGGAATTGAACTCACGACGCCAACTCAGCCACTGACCAGTCAATCTATCATTATTTTATATCGCAGTTTAGTTTTAATATATTCCTGACGAGGGAAGGGTACTTACGAAACCGGTCGAGATTATTATATTAAATTAAAGCGGTTCGAAACAAATTTATACTTTAATATTATAAAAAATGTTTATATCGGACCATTGAGTTTTTTTTAAATTACAATTATTTTCCTTCGCGTCATCATGGTGATACTATTTCAAACATTTTAAACGTTCGCGGCGCCCTCATTTTTCGTCTACTATTAAATGTCAGACTGTATGACTGCTCGCTTCCGCAGTCAGCTCCATTATTTTATTGCACAAATAATAGTCGAAGTATAGATGGGTTACTGTTCTTATGCAACAATGACTCTTGTAAAGCACGAGGAAAAAATCACCACAACAGACTGATGCATGGCGACGGGCGGCTTCCCACACTGTATATAGGGTACAAATTGACGTAGTTATGCAGAAATCGTCCAACCCTCAAATTTTCAAAATCGATTTTTTTCATGTTTTCCTGCTGATGAACACGAGATTTTTATATGCTAAAAATATCCAAGCAGGGGCGGCTCGTCACTTTTTAGTGTGCTAGAGTGGTAATATTGAAAGAAATGGTCTTGGCATACACATCTTGCTTCATTCACATTCATACATTATATTCAGTTATTCGGACTTCTGACATGGCCAGATTCAAGTATTTGGTTCCCTTGATCTAGCCATGTCTTCCACAGGCGTTCCCGGCTTCTTCCATTCATATTCGCGTCATATATTCTCCTTACACTCCTTTCTTCGTTAATTCGCTCTACATGCCCAAACCATCTAAGCGTCCTTTTCTTAATCTTACTCATTACGCTTACATCAGCCTTGCACTATTTACGAATCTCAACATACATGGTTTTACCGGACACTCCCCTCAGAGATCTCATTTCTACGGCATTCAGTCTGCTTTCATCCTTCCTCTACCAGTTCCATGCCTCACTACATTACATCAGGGTTGGTATCAGCACTCCATTATGAACTGCTCACTTCAGCCGTATGTTAAAAACATCACCAAATTGCGTGTTTTATTTTGTAAAGAACAGGCATTATATTTTAATATTTTTCTGTCATATTCAAAAAACCATAATTTGCCACAATGGACAATAGGACAATATCAGGAAAAGAGTTCGTAAGTAGGAGATTTTGCACGTAAATATTTTTTTTAGGTCTCATAGTTTCTAAGCTTATAAAAAGACTAGAATCAGACCAATAAACTGCCCCGGTTAAACGAAAGGCCAAGGTGTGTTCTAGTTGCAGTATTTAATTATATCATCTATGATATTTCTAGCCCACCAAATTTTCAAACAAAAAACCCATGAGTTTGCATTACTTCCCATCGCCTGTAACACAACGTAGAAAAATTATTATATTTTTAATAAATTTTTCGTTAGATGATAAATTACTTTTAAAACTGTTATTCACTCAACAAGACAAACAACAAAGACCACCATTCAGAATTGAAACGTTGCTTGAAATGGCTTTTAGCTGTGTTTGGTGACCAGATCTGAATAGCCAGGTATTCCCAACCTTCCTCTTCCCCTTCTCCTTCCCCTCCCCAATACCTTCAGCCTCACAACATTCCCCAATTGGGAATGCCATAGTCTCACTGGCTCCAGACGGTTGTGAGCAGTTGGGGACTCCCCTGAGGTATTCTCCATATAAAAAAAACATAATATGCTATGTATTTTCAAATTTTTCTCATCTTCATACTTTTTTGGGTTGGATGCTTTCTGAATAACTACGTCCTTAATAATGCCTGCAGGTAGTTTGAACTGCAACCCTTCGTCACGCGACTAAATTTCAAACAAAGAAAATATGGGCCATCCACCTTTACTCGCAATTAACCTTTCCCTTACGGTGCTAGACAATTCTGCGAGCGCCGGTGCTGTACACACAGTGTACAGGGAAAAAATAGAATTTTTATAAGTTGGGTACAAATGAAGATAGTTTGCATTCATTTATTACTTATGTTAATAATTTTATTTAGTACATACTCGTATATCTACACTGTGTAAGTGGTTAAAATATTGGCCACGCATAAAACGCACGATACGTCCATTACTGCCGGCAGATCTCCGACTGACAATTGACACCTCCATATTCGAGGGGTAAGGTCATCGACTATGAATCCGGAGGTCGCAGATTCGAAACCCGGAGTGCGCAAGTAAATTTTATGAAAATAATTGCTTGATCACATTTAACACAAATAAAAATACTATATAGTATACTTGCGGCACGTTCCAGAGTGGTAGATACTCTCAGTATCGCTCTGTTGAAAGACCACCATTCAGAATTGAAACATTGCTCGAAATGGCTTTACCCGTGTTTAGTGACCAGATCTGAGTAGCGAGGCACTTCTTCACCTTCCCCTCCCCATGCCCTTCAGCCTCACAACATATCTCAATTGGGGATGCCATAGTCTCACTGGCTCCGGTAAGCAAGGAGCCGTTGGGACCATTGTACGGTATTTAAATATTTTTTTTAAAATCACTGACTACTGACGACCGCGCATCGTGGCACAGTGAGCGAAATCCAGTACCCCTCTCGGCATGTAATAAACGCACACGTACGT
>JAHDVE020003756.1:0-35041 GCA_022606495.2 Halesus radiatus | reverse complement strand
AATTATTACGTAAATCAGAACGCACGTGAAACGAGTTACCTATATCCAACCGTCTTTCCTTCCTCATTCCATCCGGCCTCTTCTAAGGAATATATTTTTGCTGGTCCAGCAAAATTATATCGTTTTCTACAGACATAATAATATTTTATATAGTTTTAAATTTACCCAGGGAGGTTAGATAAAAATGTAAAAAAAATAAATTAATACCCGTTAATATTTAGTTTAAAAACGGTTTATTTATAAAAAAGTTTTCTAGGTAATTATTATTACGCGTCACAGCTGTTTCGCCTTTCTAAAGCATTACAATCATTTATTTATTTAATAGAAATACATATAAAATGTTAAATAGTAAAGATATATCTTAATAGCTAATTACAAGGAAGTATTAAATCATTTAACAAAAACTATCCAACTCAATAGATTATAAATATAATTATAAAATTCTCCGAAGGTGAAACAGGTATCACGTGTAATAATAATAATAATATTATCCTTACTTGGAGTCCACAATAATCTCGAGTTTCGGCGCACTAATCAATTCAAGCGTTAGCGCTAGTACAGGTTTGTCATTTGTAAAGCGTTAAACAAAATGTTGTTGGATTCAGATGTCGGATTTTAAAAAACTACAACTTGAGTTTTTCGAAAGCTTTCCTCGCTTTCATAATTTAAATGCTATTTCATTGTAATTAATAGAATTAATTTTGAATCGCCACTATTCGGTAAGCTGGCAATTGAAAAAATACTAATGAACATCTGAATTTTTCTCGAACGTGAGCATTTCAGAAAATAATTTATTGCTATCGAATATTTTACGAAGTTGAATCAAAACGTTTTCATTGGGAAACACATTAACAAATAAGTTTGCTTAAGATAGTATAATGTATTTCCATTTACGAGTATATCGATATTGTTGGTCGATGTGTATTTCCTTTTATGTTGCAAATACAGACTTTTTAAAAAATATTTAATGTACATCAAATTTAATGATTTTATTATTCAGTTATGCAAGTATTTTCAGTTTTTATTATTGTGACAGCTGTTTCGGCGTTCAAGCCCATATTACACGCAAATATGACATTAATAAAGTAAGGGATATTATATATTCACCACTTCTCAGTATGTTCACATTATCAAAAAAGTATAACACATTTAAATAAATCAATTAAGGAAACATTACCAGTTAAATATGGGGAAGCACATTATAAATGTAAAAATCGATTTTTACCGATACTAAATCAATATTTTTAATAACCCGTCCAAATTAGAATGGTTGGGACTGAATAAAATCATATAAATAAGTCATCACAATGTAGATTAACCGCAATTTGAAAATGGCCCTTAACCTCGAAACAGCTCTCACAATAATAAAAAAACTAAAAACTTAATAATAAGATTATTAAATTTGATTTACGATAAATTTAAAAAAAATTATAAATTAAACGGTGGTTTTTTTTACATGAATACCGCACAAGAGTCCCAACTGCTCCCAAACGTCTGGAGCCAGTGAGACTATGGCATTCCCATTGGGAAATGTTGTGAGGCTGAAGGTATTGGGGAGGGGAAGGAGAATGGGAAGGAAGGTGGGGATATACCTGGCTATTCAGATTTGGTCATCAAACACGGCTAAAAACCATTTAAAGCAACGTTTCAATTCTGAATGGTGGTGTTTCACCAGGTCGATACTGAGAGTATATTCCACTCTGGAATGTGCGCAAATATACTATATGTTATTTTTAAATTAATTAATTGTGAAACAGCACAAATTAATTAAATAAAATTTACTTGCGCACGCCGGGATTTGAACCCACGACCTTCGGATTCGTAGTCGAGAGCCTTACCCTCGACCATGGAGGCCGTCAAAACTTCGAGGTGTTCTACGAATTAAACACAAAAACAATCAATAATGTCAGTAGACTAATTAAAATACCTGCAAACAGACGGGAGAAACATAAAAGCCAGGTAGATACATGCTTCCGTAACAGTTTGGATAATACGGTACCAACTTAATTTAATAACTGATCAAACTAACCAAATACAACGGTTTTTAGTAGGAAAATGAAAACACAATTATCCATTGGCCATTAGTGATTAAAATACATTTGTTTTTCAGGATAAACTAATCAAAATTATAATTTAATGGAGTGGAAAAAGATAAAAGGAAATTAATCGCACCCTTTTTAAAAAACAGTGTTTGCCACATAAAATGCTTTCTGGCTAATGTAAATAAAACTCTATGAGCATGATGTTTTAAAATATTTTCCATCCAATAGTGGTAGTGAAAATTCGCAGAGAGGCGGCGGACTATAACCGCTGTAAGCCGATAGCCCTGAAAATAGCGTAGTTATTATTCGTTGTAATGCAAAACAGACGGGATTTTTAAAGGAGTTGTACTGTAAATCTTAGGTTTTATGTCTGCTTTTTTAAATAAAATATCATTTCCTTTATTCAATTATTTTAATACCCAGATAATGTGGTAATAAGAAAATATAAATAAGTGTGTCCCCTAATTCATTCTGCAATGTAAATTAAAATCATTTCTTCGAATGATGAACACGGAGCAATGTAATAAATTATCTCATTTTTAAGTAGAAGCTTCTATAGATTATATTATAAAAATATAAATAAACTTGCAAGGAAGTTTATTGACAGCTGTAAATAATAAATTGCCTTGACCTGAAAATCTGGAAAGAAAAGCTGTGGAAATTTAACCACCTTAAAGTTTATCGTTTGAACTTTTTAGGTTCCACACACATTCGACTCGCCCATCGCTTTTAAGAAAACACGTGGGAAGGGATTGAACAATGGACTTGGCTTAAGGAAAGGAAGGTCGGAAGGCCAAGCCTTTCGAAGCGGTGGCTTCAGTTAGTACGGAAGAAAACGGTAGTCTGTAGGCACTTAGGTAAATTAACAAATTAATTTATTTTATTAATTTATTGAACCTCATTGTAATATTAAATCATTGAATTTGGATTTAATAGAGAATAAGATTGACAAGTTTTGAAGTTGAGGTATGATATCGATGAAGATGACGTAAAGTGAACTAGTCTCATTAGCTCAGTTGGTAGATCGGTTGTACCGGTATGACAGAGGTCATGGTTTAGATTCCCACATGCGACTGATACGTTTTTATTATCTATTCCTTTTACGGTATCGTCCTTCATTTAGGATTTGTTAAAATCAAGGTTATTTGTACTTCGAGGATTTTCGGTTCTTTACGTTAAATAATGTTTGGACTGTTGATATAATTCTAGTAAGCACATATATCACAGATTAAAGCATGCTACAAATAAAGTACAACGAAAAGCATGAATACCATGCCCCACCACAATATTATTGCATGCCACAAAAGCATACGTAAATACTGCTTAAATACAAAGTACGTCTACGTGTCCCCGTTCTCACGTGACGGACATGTGGGAAGCTTACAGTTGACATGGCGCCATTTTATATTCTTTCTTCTGGCAGCGACCTGTCGCGGGTGCATTATCCCTAACTGGGAAGGAGGATAAACAGGGAAAAGGGGAAAGGAAGGGAAAGGATCTACCCGCCACTCATGTATGTTATACATGGTATTTTTATTCGTCTTGTCAAAATAAACGGTTCTTTTTTGTGTTTATCTTCCATAGTATTTTCGCAGCGGTGAGTTTTTTTGAAAGAGATATGGTCGAATGTAACCTTTTATGTTGTATAATAAAACGAAATTATTGTTGGCTGATAAGGGTTTAACAGTTTAACTGTTGTGGAAAACAGCTGATGATTTTCAAACTTCAGTAATTGAATGAATTCGAAAAAGAAGAAGGTTCAGCCTCAGGCTCACAACATCCCCAAATGGAGTATGTTGTGAGGCTGAAGTTAGTGAGGAAGGGAAGGATATGAAGAAGAGAAAGGTGGGGAAGTATCTCGTTATTCAGATCTGGTCACTAAACACGGCTAAAGCCATTTCAAGCAACACTTCGATTCTGAATGGTGGACTTTCGCCAGGGCGATATTGAAAGTATCTAACACTATGGAACGTGCCGCAAATATACTGTAGATTTAAAAAAAAAAAAATTGTTAAATAACACAAATTAATTAAATAAAATCGCGATTTGATGCGCAAAATTCAAATTCGTAGCCAAGGATCGTCAATCATGGAGGTTGTCGTAGCATGGAAAAAAATACAAAAAACTAAAACATTAGAAAATAGAATACTTACTTTATTGTAGGAGATTTCAATATAAATATAAAAAAAAAAACTCATTGTTAAATCTAATTGCAAATGAATACTTAAACTTGCTGTACACCAGGGGTTACCTTTCATACATAAACAGTACCACCAGACCCAATCATCCCAAACTATTCATATCAAGATAAAATATTTTTGAAATCCAATAAAACTTACCTGCACAGAACTGCCACTCTAAAAATTGACTTAACAGACCACTATCCCCCTTCTTTGGTCATTGTACTGTAAAATCACCTATAACCACAGAGCCTAATAAATGTCAACAAATCAACACTAAAATTAATTACCTAACTCTAGACATCTCAGTGACAGCCCAAATATCGATCTCAGTGCTCTCTAATGACGATCCAAATCTATCTCTAAATAAGTTTTACGAGACAATTCAAAAACATATTGAGAAATGTTATGAATCAAAACCATTGCCAAAAAGTACACATAAAACCGTGGATTACACGTGGACTAATAATCTCAATTCAACATAGAACTAAATTGTTCAAATCCTACGAAAATCATTGCATAACCAACAATATCAAAATCAAAGCATGCGTAACCAATGTATTATATATAGAAATTACATAGAAATTCTAATAAAAAAGTGCAAACAACATTACTATTCGCAACAACTACAAAAAGCACACAAAAACATGTAATATCATGAATGAAATCTCAAACAGAAATCAAAAGGAGAACAAAATTCCCCAAAAAATTGCAACTGAAAATAATATAACCATTGAGAAAGCTGAGGATATCGCAAAAAATTTCAACCGCTTTTTCACAAACATCGCATCGACTCCAATAGAAAAAAAATCCCTCTCTTAGCTTACACTCACGCCAAGTACCCTCTGACATCTTAGATACTAACAAGACTTCCTCTGAATTATCCGATTTCACCCAAATAACAGAACTTGAATTCTCAAACCACGATAGTCTAAGTGTTAGGTCTGCTAATGGCCCTCATAACTTAAGGAATACCACAATAAACTCTATTAAAAAAAACATGTAATCATACCACTACATCATATGTTTAACACTTGCATCAGAAATAACAGCTTTCCGAATAAATTTAAATTAGCTAACATCATTCCAATACGTAAATCAGGATCTATATCAGAAACAGGTAACTACAGAGCAATCATCCTAACTTCACAATTATTGATTTTCTGGAATCAAACATACTCATATCAGCCAACCAATACGGGTTTGTAAATAAACTTACTACTGATGATGCTTTATTTAATTTAACAAAAATTACATAGATGCAAACATCAAAACTCTAAAAAAATTCTGGATTTAAAAAAGGCCTTTGACACCGTTAACCATAGAACTCTCTTAAAGAAATCATCCAACTTTGGAATTAAATATAGTCTCATGTTATTACAAAACTACATACCGAATCGCCTACAATGCACAAAAAATTGTAGCATGCTTGAGAAAATTTGATTTTGTTAAACGTGGTGTTCCACAAGGAACTGTATTAGGGCCTCTACTGTTTCTAGTATATATAACAACCTGTGTAACATTGATATACCTGGTAAGATTTTCCCGTTTGTTGACGAAACTGCAATAACAGTTCAAGGAAAAACATGGGAAGATGCAACCAATAAAGCTGGAAAATGTATTGCTGTTATCAAAGAGTGGCTAGATACAAACCTTCTTAGTTTAAATTATGATAAAACTCTTTTCATCCCTTTTTATAATACACAAAAGTCAGCTCCTAAAACTAACCCTAATTTGATGTTTCATAATGTCAAATGTAACCCGACCACATGAATCTTTGCTCGGAAAGGTTTTTTTCAATTTGGATGAGTGTTTCAGGCTAATAATTATTGTTTATAAAAATAATTGTAATACTTTAATTTTTGTTTATAATGAAAACTTTCATATAAGCCATAGAGATGTGATAAAAAAATTATTATAATACCCACACACAGGCTTCATTTTGTGAGATTTTTTGATTACATTTATTCATGTATTTTATCTACTGTTTCAAAATGTACCAAAAATTACCGTACCCAATTTAATACACGGAAAAGAGATTAAACATGGCTATGTTTCATTTGCACATTCGATATGACTATCGATCTGACAAGCCGCCATAGGGCGTTCAACTCACGTTCTCTTGTGATACACGTGGTCGGTCTAGGCTTTTTCATTTAGAGAGTCATCCAGTTTGCTCAAATCGGTGATACTAACGATAAATGCTCTGTCTTGTTGGAGGTTCAATAATAAAATGGAGACGAATTGTACGCTGCATTACAGCTGCCGACTTGGTTTTACGGAACTCAAGAACACAGTAAACCTTTTGCTGCATAGTAGCCTTTTTACTTAAAACTACCGCGAAATGGCTGCTTGGCGGCGCAAGAACTCTAGCGATCGTTGGGCAACTGTGAGCGATCTAGCGGTGGAATTCGAAACTTTCGTTTTAATTGATTGTAGATTATTCACATATAATTTGTAATACAGGAAAGTAAGAGGCACGAAATTGATTCCATCGTTTTGAATAACCCTGAACATACAGATATGTAGTGTACAAATATGTTCACGTGTTAGCACTGTTAGCAGAGTCTATTTCCGTCCAAATGTGAATTTCATATATGAAATTAATTAAACAATTTAAACCAGCCATTCTTCAACGCCCGTGGATTTTGTGAGATTAGGCGAGCTAACACCAAAATCCGTCAATATTTCATATTTATTATTATTAAGCCCCCAAAAAAGTTTATACAATCAGAACCTTCGAAAACTGTACCAATTTAATGTTCATAAAATTAAACAAACATCGGCGGTTTATCCCATTTTAATCCGGATGGTTTTTCAAACCATTCACAGCCCGCAGAGCCGACAGGTAAAATTAAATTAAATTGTGAATTTATGAGTTCAGCGGTAGAGCGAAGATAATGTATTATAATATTGCAAATGGACTTGAAAACGAGTCGAAATATTCGACCATTAATGGGTCACCGCCTGAATATAGTATTTTTTTTCTTTTTATCTCTGGTAACCATGGTAACAACACGCATTTTGATCCAGCTAAGTAATCATTATGATTTTTTTAAACGTGTATATTTCTTAAAGCAATATTTTAATTTATTGGAATAACTTATTGAAGCCTATAAACTTCATTGTAATATTTCATCATTGAAGAAAATAATATTTAAAAAAATCTCAATAAAATTTGAAACAGATTTGTGCCTTTTCCCGTTTCATGTCTCATTTCACGGTCAGTGGCTGAGTTGGCATCGCGTCTGGGTCTCACCCAGACGTCGTGAGTTCAATTCCTTCGCTGGCTAAATCATGACACAAGCAACATCTTCCGCTTACTGTGATGGTAGTAGAAGATTTTCAAAAATTGTCAAGTTATTCGTTACTCGGGAATGTTTGTCTTTCTTTAAACATAAGTAAATTGTGATTTGTTGATATTATTATCTTCAATGATAAAATATTACAATGAGGTTTATAACATAAAATAAAATATTTTAATAAATTGAACTTAAGTTTGTAAACCTCATTAAAAAAAATTATTTATTTAATTTCTATAATATATATATGAATATTTCTTTCCAGACTTGTAAAATAAGTCAATAGATGTCTCATATAAATAAAAATCGGGTATTTACATCCGAGACTCTATTCCGATTGCAATTGTGTTCGGGTAGAACTTTGCAATCATCATAAGGATAGCAGCCAATAATATGGGATTTAAAATGGAGGATAATATTAACTTCTAAAGTCTTGAACTTGAAGTATGATATCGGTGTAGATGGCATACATTGAACTGGTCTCATTAGCTTAGTCGAGAAAGCGGTTGCCCCGGATAGACAGAGGTCCTGGGTTCGATCCCCAGTTGCGAGTAATAACTTTTTATTTTTCTGATGTTTTTTCGGATTCGTGTTTCATTTGGGATGTGTTAATATTATCTTCTTCAATGATTGAATATTAATGATTTATTAAAACAATTTTCAACTTTTTTCGCCTGACCGGTTTCAGTCTATCACGACCATCTTTAGACTGGTAGAAATTTATCTTAAACTGCAGTATAGATATAATTTTTGGGGTATCAGGGGTGGTAAACTATGCTTCAATATAAATTTTATTGCTATATCCTGATTTTACATACTGTGGGAATAAAATATTTTGTCTGTATTGATATTATAACTGTTCGATCAAACAAAAAGATGGCAGTAAAAATATGGAATTTTTTAAAATTATAATATTAATAATTCGTAAATTGATATATGAGATCGATAAAAATGACGAAAAATAATGCGATCTCAATAGCTCAATTAGTAGGGACACAAGTCCTTATACGACGAGATGATCTGGGTTCGAGTCCCAGATGCGACAGTTTCCTTTTTTATTTTCTGTGTCTTTTTTTGTTCAATGTTTCATTGTGATTGGTAATATTATCTTATTTTATGATTCACTGGTATACTATTTGATTATTAAATTTAACAAACAACCTTGACTCTTCTTCTAAATATACATACATACAAATATGAATATTATTAACCTGATTTCAAAGAAAGAAATTTTAGAAAAAAGTTTTTTACAGTTTGCTGAAATAGCTATTACAATAATAAAACAACTCAAATTATTGCAGAACTCAAAAACAACATTATACAATTTGATTTTCTTAAAATTTAATGGATTTCTACTGATTAAATACAATCAAAATTATAATCAACTAGCTGATGGGTACCCAGCCTTGCTCAGGTTTATATAAAGTTATGATGTTGTGAATTCTTGCTTGTCATAATGTGTCATAATTAATTTGACAGCGAAAGTAACTATCTCCAAATAAAGAAACATTCATTTTAATATTTTATTTTATTTCAAACTACTCATGTTTTCCATTTTGAAAATATTCTATCGAAAAAAACCTTCCTGTTTTGAATATGCAAACTATGGCTAACCAGAGTGTTATATCTATGGGCTAACCTAAATAAATCACGGTGGGTTCAATGTTTTTCATACTAATTTAAAGCGTTATAGCAACGGTTTTACATATTGGATTTCATTAAAATTACTTTCTAAACCTTCCCGGCTCTAATGGAAACAAACTGTGCTATTTTAAGCGAAACCGGTCCAGTAATTTTCAAGAACATCGAGGACAAACAAACTTACAAACCTATATTGATTTTGATATATACACATAATGAATATTACAAATATAAACAAGTACTTTGTCGAAAATAACAAAATAAAACAAGCTAATATTAAGATTTTTTTAGGAACTTTGATACAAAATTACGATATTGGTGATGTATAAGTTTCCACATATTAAAAGTTTGGCTTAGTTCATATTTTATTTAAAGAATTTAATAATGTCCACGTTAGAACAAAGATCTCTTAAAATAAATTTTTCAAATGAATTCTACATTTGAGAGCGCAATGTTTTTCGCGTCACGTGACAGATCACATATTTTTTGCCAGGCGGTTGAGTTTATTCGAATTTCGAAATATGCTTACGTTTGCAGACCATTAAAAGTTGTCCAAACTTTCAGGCGTTCCGAAAGAGGGAAGTATTACTTTTTAACGGTGATCGTTGATTGTGTGGGAATGATAAACTTTGTGTATGTATCCAATTGAGCGTCGTTCTGCAGAATTAATTTATACCACGAATCTAAAAAAGAAACACAAGAACTTAAATTAAACTTATAGTTAATTAATTTTTTTTTGTAAGCCTTTTAGTTTATTTTTTTAATTAATACCTCCCTAATGGAGAAATTCTCGTATTTAGAGAGGGAGTACTATTATGGTTTGTTAAACATTTAATTAATTTCAAGAGTACTACCATGAACATGATATTCTAGAAATTTTTAGAAATAAAATATATGTATATAATGTATGTATATAAACATATATACATTTTTTCCAAGTGAGCTCATAATATACACCTAAAATTAGATTTTTTTAGAATTATTATAATGAGTCTTCTTTTGACTATTTCCAATGGTGCCAAGTTTGTTTTATACGCTCCTCCCCAGCCAATTATTCCATATAGTGGAATTGATTGTGCTTTAGAATAGTAAGCCTTCAGTAGCATAACACTATATGTTTTAAATACAAAACGTTAACATCAAAGATGTTAATGTTTAATTGATAAATGTATTCATTTCAGGATGGTAGAGCTACATGTTAGGATGGTAGAGCTACATATTAGAATGGTAGAGCTACATGTTAGGATGGTAGAGCCATATGTTACGATGGTAGAGCTACATGTTAGGATGGTAGAGCTATAATAAAAAAAATAAATTATTTTTGAAAATAAAAACATTTTATAATTCAACAGTTCTCTTTTAAGGAATTTTTTGTATAGAAGCAGATCGTACGTATTGCGATTACATGTTAGATGTCAATTTGGTTTAATACTTTAACGTGAACTCGGTCGATAGTGTGGAGGGCCGTTAACGCTACTGAAGCTTAGAGATTTGAAAATTTTGCGTTTGCGATAACGCTAATTTTTACACAAAAAACGCGAATTTTCCATTTTTACAATTTTTCATTAAATAAGAAAATAAGGTACCACATTCTACATATTTTTTCGTTGATGATTTCGAGAAGTTCGAATAGCCATATAATGGAACGCAGTAGACTTCACGTCGAATATGCCCCTAATTGTCATCCATTATTCTATTAGGTATTAAAGAAAAAAGAAAACTGCGCTCCACTATTTTTTTGCTCCAAAATACTAAAAATTAACAAAACATCACCGTTGTCGCAAAATACCACCGCTTTTGCTGAAAAATAACGCGATATTTTCAGGTCCCTAGTAATAACATAAATTATGTAAATACATAAAATTATGTACAGTACAGTCTAGTTATTAAATAATCGTATCGATAACATAGTCAATTTACTATTCTCTTTATGATTTAGGAGTATCGTAAATAAAGGGCTCCCATTGGTCAGTCAATCCCACCGAGCTCGATGATTGGCTTGCGGCGCCTTCCATTGGCACCGGAACTAATTGACGGAATATTGCATAATAATTCGGATAAATGTCTGCAGGGACCGCATAACAAATAAGGACACATCGTCGATTCACCGCTCCGCGTCAGTCAGATATTATGCAATATCGATTTGGTGATACGTGCACGTAAATCGTGCTCCTTTTGGTACGCTCGGGGAGTATTTCACCACCTCACTGAACACTGCCGATTACCGCTACTCGTCAAGGAGCGCATATTTTCTTGTTGTTTCACCACCGCTGAGTAACGCTACCCGTCAAGTAAATGCCGGTTTTTATTGCAATGTTTATCTTATGATTTAAGTTTTCAGAATTCCAGATAAGTATGACTGATGGTGACCGGATAATTCAATATACGCATAAATCGGCACACTTTTAAGAGTTATAAAAAGTCAATAAAAGTACGAAAACAAAACAAAAAAGTCGTCCAAAAATCTCATCTAAACTAACCTCAATAATATATGTATGTTTTTTTTTTAAATATAATAAATTAGAAATTGTAATATAAACACATAACTCTGTTTTAAACTACTTCAATTTAATCTAATGATCGACCGGTTTCGGGAATACTCTTCCTTCGTCAGGACTATATTAAAACCAACTTAAGATACAAAATATGTATACAACACGTAAATATTAATATTTACGCGTTGGAGTGGGAGGCGACCAAAGGGAAAGGTGTAATTATGTGTTTTTCCTAAATCGAGTAATCCTAATTTTAATTAATTAGAATTACACGATAAATTTACTTGGTTATTCAATGTACTAGAATTCATATTTAGGTATTTTCTAATTTCAAGTGTTCTAAATTATCTAATTTTTTGCCTTTATTAGTAAGGTGAAGAATTTGAATCTCTGCACGTTCATTGAAATGAGGAGATGGGTAAATCTGAAAAATTATTGTTATTTAAACATATTAAGTATTCTGTGATTCGTCTCCTGCGAATGAGTTTAAAAAAAATACACAATAACCAAAACAAAGGGGCGTTACCGTATGCATTTGTGTGTGCATACTCAATGTTTTTACCTTCCGACACCGATGGAAAACATTCCCTTCGCGGGTGAAGAGGGGAAGGGGGGGAGGGTTTGGTTAATTTTTTTTATATTCGCCGCACGGTAGTTTTTAGGTTATGAAAATATAATATACATTATAAGAAGTTTGATTATGTATCAGTAAGAGCAGTAATGTATTTAACTGTTATGTACTCTCTTATTTTGTCTGCTATTTCTAAAAACATCACAGCCCTCATATTCATAAATTTATAAAGGACACTTTGTGATTATAGGTTGGGTTAGATTAGGTTTTCGGGCTAGATTGTTTTCAATTTTTTTCGTACACTCGATGACTTTATATCACCCTTAAAAAGAGTGCCGATTCGTACTTGTATTGAATTATACGGTTATTACGCTTAGAAGAATAATTATCATTAGTTTTTGATAATAAAGCACATTTGAGGTGAAATAACCCAAAACTGCGCTTTAGAAATACAATGTTATCATAATTATTAAGAACGAATATTAAAATTGGTGAGTTTGTTTGATTGAAATATTTAAAAAAGGCCATAATTATGCAATAAATCTTTTTATCAAGATACTTCTGAGACTTGGGCTATACCGTGATGTTGTTTTTCTGAACTGGATAAAATATGATCATTCTCAATGGAAGAATTCAGACCGCATCATAAACAAATGTTCGAATTTTCTGTAGGTCAGCTACGGCTCCATGACAATTCAACGCACATACAAAATACTCGAGTCGGGCCATGTCAGAAGTCGGAATAACAGAAGAGAATGTATGAGGCGTTGTATGAATGTGAATGAAGCAAGAAGTGTATGCCAAGATCGAGTTGTTTGGCGGTCCATCCTCTCTGCCTACCCCTGCGGGGAAACGGCGTGATGGTTAGTTAGTTACCAATTGTAAATTTTTTAGAAAGTGTTATAATGTTGTTAAAAGTACGAAAATAACTAGCCCGAAAACCTAAACTAATTAATAATACTATTGTTTTATTATCTTCTTTCTTTATAACAAAATACAAATATATATCTATGAGGTGATTTTTCACAAAAACACCGCTATACAAATAATCCAACTATTATTATATATATATCAAAGTGTTATATATATATTAAAGTGTTATTTATATATATATTAAATATACATATATATATATATATTAAATATACATATATATATATATATATATTAAATATACATATATATATATATATTAAATATACATATATATATATATATTAAAGTGTTATAATGTTGTTAAAAGTACGAAAATAACTAGCCCGAAAACCTAAACTATTAATAATACTATTGTTTTATTATCTTCTTTCTATATAACAAAATACAAATGTATATCGATGAGGTGATTTTTCACAAAAACGGCGATATACAAATCATTCAACTATTATTATATATATATCCTCACTGGGATTTCATTTACAAAATATGAAATTATGAAAAAAATAGTGTTTTAAGTGCAGTTGAGTGGTTTCGGTGTTAGTCCGTATTTGGTGTTAATATAGTTTCCATTTCAGATCTCTCTATGTAACGTATCCAGTGTGTTATTTGATTTTTAAATTTATTATGGCTGTTGTTATTTTTGAAGGATAGGGAGATTTTGTTATAGAGTTTAGTACCATAGTATAAGAAGTTTTTGTTCAAATGTTGTGTTTGTGGTTCCTTGTTGTATGTGTCTTACTTAAACTCTGAGATTTAGTGTTTCTAATATTTGTGATTGTTTGTCTTTCTTGTGTTTGTATTTATGAATGTAAAGTAGTATTGTTTCAGAGCACAATTGTTTTATTGACATAATGTTAAGTTTGTTGAAGATTTCGTCAGTGCTACTTACAGGGACTTTAAGTATAATTTTCACGATGGCTTTTTGTGTTCTAATGATTAAATTAAGAATATTGTATTTAAAAAACTTAAAAACTAATAATTAGATTATCAAAATAAAAAAAATTGAATTGTAATAAAAAAAATAAAAATTTAAATAGGTTAGGTTAGATTACGTTTTTCTGCTAGTTTTTTGTTTTTTTTTTGTTTCTTACTTTTTATCGCGTTATATCATGTTTATATGTGCCAATTCATACGTATGTTAAATTATTCGGTCACCGTCCCAACTTGTTGCAAGACAAAAGGGTGTTTCTCAGTTACGATTCACAAGAATATCGCTGTCGGAGGTGTATACATGCCATATATGCACTAATGCGAACAATCCCAAGAAAAAGTTACCCAATTCTCATGGAGTGGCCTATAACTACACCATTGAATACAATTAATTTGATAAATTAGTAGCGAAATGGGAGAAGCGTAGGAGGTAAATCTGTTCATAATACAACTATTCCCAGCTAACCAGGGTTCATTGACACAGTTACCAAAACGTATTATAATTATTAACAGGGTTGGCGTATTCGAAAATTAATTATTCAAAGTTCGTATGAGTAGTTGGGAAGGGGTAATTATCACTTGAAGATAAACGTCAGGGGCGGACTGGCTCGAAAATTGTAATGATCTGCCGCTGGGCCGACACCCGATGGGATCGATATTTTAATGCTTCTAAATCATCATAATTATATTAATTCCTTTTATGATAACCTTTTTTTTTAAATCACTCATCACGTCAACAAATTGGGGAGAAAATGTGGAAAGGAGGAAAAGACAATAAAAATTCCAGATAAACTACTTTTTAGTTTTGGGTGTTTGTTATTGAAAATCTTATAATAAGTTCAAACATTTTAGTTAGGTAAGCTCCCTTGAAATGATGTTAGTCACTAAATTTTATTTTATTATAAGGTACTTATATATCTATATAAAATGTGTGTAACTAATATAAATCTTCAAAACAAAAATATATCATAAAATTCTTAATAAAAATATTTCATCTTATATCTTATTATGAAAATGAGGTGAGGGAGAGAAGGATGAGGAAGGTTAGGTAGGAAGAAAACCCCTAAGTTGGAAAACCAGTATTATGAAAAGGGGTGAATGAAGATGGGTAGAGGAAGGTTGGGTTACAAGGGGAAGTTATGGGAGACAATTATATCGGCAGGACTTGGAGATGGCCTCTTAGATGTGAAGTCTGGTCCGGACATTAGTTAGCTCAGATATTCAGTGGCATTAGGTTCTCATCGTTCAGGGTCGTGAATCGATCGCAATCTTATAATTGGGTTGAGGGCGTCTCTAATTTTACGTTAAATGAGTCAAGTAAAGTGCTTTCAAATCTCAGAGTTTATTGTAAAAGTCGGGCAAACATTGTGGGTTAAGAACAATCGAGTAGTTAGTAGAAAAGTCCTATTCTAGACATGATTCTAACGTTCTCTCTTTCTGATTTAAATCTCTAACCGGGTATTGCAAATATAAGAAAGGCTAGAACAACACATTAAGAGGAGATGCAAAATCAGCTTACATAAGGTGATCTGGTCGGGTGGTGGGAGTTGTTGGCAATGACGCCAGGGCTGGACATCTCCGCACTGAGTTTAATGGGCTTTTAATTTAATGTTGGGTTCTTTGGTAGTAAATGACACGACCAGCTGCAGGCCTCAACCCGCATGCTTAGTACGTAGCCGTAACAAATTAGTAACACAAAATGTCCTATGGGCGCGCTCTCCTTTCAGAGAAGCTGTTGACTCTTTGATCTCCAGACGGGAAGTGAGTTTCAAGGGCAGCAAGGAGCGGCCGCCAAGCCGCCGTGGCGCTCGCGTCGCTTGCTCCTCCTTTGTTAAATGTATGATCTGATTGGTTTGTTTTAGGCGCTAAAATCACCTGATTGGTTAATTATGGCGGGAAATGTTGCAATTCCTTGCCTAGCTTATTTGTTAAGACAAGTACCTAAAACTCAACACAGAGCCATCCTTTCGTTACGTAACAATCTATAAAAATGAAATAACAAAAATAAACCTTACATAAAATAATATTATATAATACTAATAGTTTCTTTCATCTAGCCAAGTCTTCAATATGTTCATTAGCTGTTTTATTTTAATAGAATTTTTAATTATAATAAGTAACATATTTAAACAGCTAGGAATTATGTAATCAAGCGTTCTTTGTCCATATTTATTTGTATGCTTAGGAACCATTAATCCTTCATTAAAATTGAGACGAGTATTTCAAGTGTAATCTGGTTTATTGATGTCCTGAAATATAATTTCATACCAAAGAGTTGCTACTAATAAAAGAATTTTAAGATTGGTAAAAGTATTGAATATTTTGTCTTTCTTTGTATATACTTTTATAAGTTAATAATTTTTTTTTTTTTTTCATATGAAGCGGTAACTTGGTGATGTGACATTATAATTTATAAAATAAAACAATAACTTTGTTTTACATCACTTTTATTTATACTTTAGCCGACCGGGTTTCGCTACTACCGTAGCTTCTTCAGGGCAGTATACAACTAAACTATGAACTAAGATGCACATGTGTTATGGAATGATACAAACAGGCTAGTGAAGGGCCAAGGGTGGGTCCGCTTTCCACTCGATGATTCACCGGTTAGTTACGGTCCCGTTATCAAATGCTAATTTTTCACTAGAACTATCCATAATTAAACAAATTTCAATAAATAACGGTTATCATGCAAACTTAGTCATTAACATACTAAATAAAAAACTAAAAAAAATGTCGTCAAATAAGTTTTTATTCAACAGTACCCCCCCTAATAATAATATAACAAATAATAATAATCAACCGTATCAATGGCGTAGAATCTTATATATCAATAAATTTTCCCAACAAAGCATTAAAATCCTTCCGTCAGAGATTAAACCAGCATTTTACACAGACAATAGTTTAGGTAAATTTTTAATTAACGGAAAAGATAAAGAAGACAGTTTAGGCCACTCAGGCATTTATTCACTTCAATGTAATGATTGCCCGGCGTTCTATGTAGGCAAAACGTCGCGTAATGTTAATATCCGTGTAAAAGAACACTTAAGATGTCTAAATAATAATGGCTTCTCCGAATTTGCTAACCATCTCTTAGAAACAGACCACACATTCGATAAAAATACAGGCACTAGTTTACTGCATAAAAATGTAACCGGCATTCGATTAGATAACCTAGAAGCATTAGAAATAAGGAAAGCAAAAAACACTAATAGTAGACTAATAAATAATCAAATAAATTTAAATAAAAGTCCAATCTTTAAATTATTCCCAATAAACAAAGTACATTCCCTTCCCGATCAGCAGGTACCTGCTGATCTCCCACCCTTGGCCCTTCACTAGCCTGTTTGTATCATTCCATAACACATGTGCATCTTAGTTCATAGTTTAGTTGTATACTGCCCTGAAGAAGCTACGGTAGTAGCGAAACCCGGTCGGCTAAAGTATAAATAAAAGTGATGTAAAACAAAGTTATTGTTTTATTTTATAAAAGTTAATAATTTAACCAAAGAATTTAGCACTGATTGAACACGATCTTTGTTTTACAGGAAAGTCCCCAGGCTGTAATTTCACACCTTATAATAGATTCAGTTAATCATAAATAAATAATTTGAAGTGTACCGATTGGAACAGAGAACAAATCGCTGGTAAGAAGCGCTGTGAATTTTTTCATACCTTGATGTAAATATATAAAATAACACAACCAAACGTGTTATTTATATTTTTCGGAGGATATTTTGCGATTTTTTTCTATCGAAGGATTTTAAAATAATTCATTTTCCAAAAAAATAGACATTTTAATAGAGATTACCTTAAAAAAAAACATATTTTTTTTAAGAGCACAAAAACTCAAAGTTTTCAAGCGAATTTTGTAATACGTACAGAGAAATTATGAATGCGAAGGCTTTCAAGTTTGTATAAACTACTTAATAAAAAAAATATTTATATGTTTCGAAACCAATAGTTCCCTCTTCGGGATACAAAGTATACTAAAAAAATACTAAATAAGCATAGACAAATTATATAAAATAGGTAAAAATTAACAATAAGAAGTGATGAAATAAGGTAAATAATTGAGTGATAATATTAAAAAAAATATATGTTATTATGTTACGAATAAGTTAAACAGCCTCGGTATCAGATCTGAGATCATAATTTACTTTTTAATCTACTTGCTTGCTTTTGTTTTATTTTTTAATCATGAGATTAAATAAAGACAGTGATTACCGAATAATCCTTGAGATGAGTAGTAATGATGCAAGCTGGATAATATGTATTTAAAAAAATCTTTATGTAGCGTTATTTGATTGCAAGTCCGCCTCTGAGCCCAGAACTATTTACTTCGAGTAATATATAACCAGCTCGCCCAGTAACAATATAACACAGCATAATATACTAATGAGTTTCTGATACAAAGGCAGAACATAGGCCAGGAGCCATCGAGTTCTACAAATAGAGATTGCAATCTGGGTAATCCGAATTTAGACGAATCCGGATTTCCAAAAATGAGATTTAGATTACACCGATTTGAAAAGAAACACAGCATCCCCAAAGATGATATAGACCTTGAGGGAAATTATTTCTCCCAGGGCCTCCTGTGTGGAGTTAGTGTAAAAAAAGTTATTTTAATAATTTTTTACCGTTATAGTGCCGAAGAGCGCCATCGCGCTTATAGGTAGGCATGCAAAAATTGCCGGCGGCGCGAAAGCGCTCCTTTCGACAGTTTAATTTTGGCACGCTTTGGTGGATGTCGTGTTCACATATTCATATTTGTTTTCATAAAATTGCTTTCTATCTTTCTTGGATCACACTTTTTTTTCTACAAACACCATTATTTTTTTTTTATATTCCTAATTTTGATTCCGAAATGTCGAGGACAAGTGAAAGTTCCCATGAAGATGTTGAAATAGCAGAAAAATTTGAAGACTAGATTAGCGACTATGAGAGTGATATTGTGGTTCCTGTTAATCAGAGGATGCCGTGAAAAGATCCAACTTGATATGTTCTTTGTGTAAAAAGGGACTGCATGGAGTATGTTTGTAAATAAATCCTACACATTTTCATGATATTTTCTTTCATTTTCTTTTCAATAAATATATAGTATTAAATTTCTGTATCATAGTTTGAAACCTGGTGAAGAGAATGTTGAACGAAATTGGCGTATTTTTACAGAAATGGAACATTTTTTCCCGTTCATACAAATTATTTATAAAAATAGACTTTTGGCAGTTTAGAACATTTTAGGGAAATATATTTGGCACTAAAAAGGTAAATGAACGCGCCTAAAGGGCTAATAGGCGCGCAACGCTTAATATGTAGACATTTCAACAACATAGGCAAGTCAATTTATAATTTTAAACTATTGTATGAAGCTATCACTTTGTGGTTATCCATTATAATCACATGAAACACTCAAACTTTGTTTTAAACACATTTATGTTACACGCCTACCGGTTTTTCCGCTAATAATATCATCTCAAACAATCATAGTTTTGATAAAAATACAGGGATCAATATTCTTCGCATTGATAGTAAAGGTAAACGCTTAGATAATTAAGAAGCTTTGGAAATTAAGAAATCCCTCAGTAATAATGAGTCAATTATTAATAATCAAAAAAAACCTATCTTACACTTACATTTTAAATATATTTTCTTTCACCCCTCCCTCAATCTCTATCTCTTCCCCCACTCTTTAATAGTCGCTAGCCACGCCCCCACTTCCACTGTTGTGCCACTTATTATGTATGTTCTTTCATATTTCTGCAATATTGTTCATTATACACTTCTGACGATGGAACGGTTGTTTTGTAACCGGTATTCGTGTAAAATAAATGTGGTTAAAATAAAGTTTGAGTGTTTCATTTTATTACAATTTTATGTTTGTATAACCACATCATGCGCAGATTCAAGATTTAGTACAAAGTTTGTTTATTATTTGGCCAGAACTAACTAAATCTATTTATATGAAGGTATATACGAATAAGATAATACACCTCATTCTTTTATTTATTTACCATTTTATTCGCCCATGGGGCTCTTACATTATGTAAGGTTTCAAACAATTATTAGTAATAAAAATGAATGAATACAAAGTGATTAAAATAAAGTCTGATCGTTTTACTTCATTTAATGTATAACCACAAAATGATAGCTTCATACAGTATTATAAAATTGATGAGCACAAAGCCAAAATGTATAAAATCTTTACACATGTGTAAATATGTACGAGTATTTTTAACAACAGTGTCTAAAAATTTAAAGTTAACCCACCCCCACCGTGACACCTAATATGTATGTTCTGCATAATTTTATAATATTGTTTAGTAAATATTTTGCCCCGATGATGGAACGGTTGTTACGAAACCGGTTGGCGTTAAAAATAAATAACAAGTGGTTAAACAAAGCTTGATTTTTAAATATAATTAAAGTGTTAGTACTAGAACAATGGTTGAATACAAAAATAATTATTTACAATGGAATATAAATTAGATTTAACAAAAAAGCAGTAAAAAATTATCAGAAATAACATTTTGACATGAAAAAAATGATAAGATAAGTTTTAAACATTAACTTCATGTTAAAAATATTGATATCACTTGTATATTCGATTTTCGTAGAAAGTAATTATTCTGTGGTTTGACATATTTGTTAAACAAATTCTTTGTTTTAAGATTTCCCGATGAAGCTACAGATAAGCGAAACCGGTTGTTGATAATTAAAAAAAAAATTAATTATTTAAAATAAAGCTTTTTTAAAAATAAAACTTGTATATTCGTTTGCTAAACTACGTAGGCGAGGGATTTCGGAGTTTACTTCGGATGGAACTTTATAATTTTTTTTTTTTAATTTTTTAAAATTTCTATCGATCAAATGAATTTTGAAGATTCATTTTAAATCCGGATTTTTTCCGAATATTCGGGTATTGTGCTTCGAGAAATCCGGAACGCCTCTGGATTTGCAATCTCCAGCTACAGCACCCGAAATTGCCAGCACTTGCTCAAGACACCAGACGATAACACTTGTCGGTTTCCCAAATAATTATTACTAACTTTCAGAATATTCAAGAGGGCGTCAATAAGCTTTGCTTAAATACATATTGAAAGTATAAAACTTTTTTTAAAAATTGTATTAAGATTTATTTGTAGAACTCTATTTTAATTTAAAGTTTAATAACAGTTTTTATTAAATTTTTAAAACTTTTACTTAACAGATTTTTCGAAGTCGCCTTTTTCACAAATACGTGTCTATCTATCTGAAAGAATTGTCCTTGGAATTAGAATTCGAAGAATTTTCTATACCGCATCCAGAGATGAGAGAGTACGAAAACAGTGTGCAATATAGTTGTGAATGATGAATACTTGGAGCAGGTCGATGAGTTTGTGTATTTGGGAAGTATGTTTACGAGAGATGGAAAGATTGATAGGGATATTTAAAGAAGGATGAATGCAGGAAACTCCATTAACGGAGGAATGAACGCGGTTGGCGAAAACAAAAAGTTGTCCAAAGAAGCGAAGCTAGCAGTTCACAATGGAGTGCTGATACCAACCCTGATGTATGGCAGCGAGGCATGGAACTGACAGAGGAAGGATGAAAGTAGACTGAATGCAGTAGAAATGAGATCTCTGAGACGAATGTGAGGTAAAACCATGTATGATCGTGTAAAAAATGTCGAGATTCGTAAAGAATGCATGGCTGATGTAAGCGTAGTGAGCAAGATCAAGAAAGGGACGCATAGATGGTTTGGGCATGTAGAGCGAATGAACGAAGAGAGCAGTATAAGGAGAATATATGACGCGAATGTGAATGGAAGAAGAAGCCGGGACGTCCGATGAAGACATGGCACGATCAAGTGAACCAAATACTTGAGTCGGGCCATGTCAGAAGTCGGAATAACAGAAGAGAATGTATGAGACGTTGTAGATAGATAGCTTCCCCATGGTCATCTTTCTGGAATATTAAAGCGCAATTAATAACAAAAATTTTGCATTCAAAACAGAAATAAAAATACGTATTTTTTTATTTCTACTACTGCTGTGTAATACAAATTTAGCGAAATTTGTGAATCATACCTTTGGGTATGAATGATGCTAACTTCGTGGGGTTAGTATTGCAGGCTTTGATAACTAGTTATTTATTCAATTTATTTTTTATAACTTATTGAAGTTTGTAAACCTCATTGTAATATTTTAATCATTGAAGAAGATAATATTAACACATCCCAAATGAACCACGAAACCGAAAAAACAACAGAAATTAAAAAGATTTCAGTCGCATCTGGGACTCGAACCCAGGACTTCTACCTATCCGTGGTAACCGCTTAACCATCTTAGCTAATGAAACCAGTTCAATTTACGCCATTTACACCGATATCATACTTCATGTTCAAGATTTGTAAATATTATCCTCCATTTTTATAAATACCATATTATTGGCTGCTATCCTGATGATGATTGAAAAGTTTCATCCAGAACTCAATTGTAAGATGCGACTGAAATATTTTTAATTTCTGTTGTTTTTTCGGTTTCGTGGTTCATTTGGGATGTGTTAATATTATCTTATTCAATGATTAAAATATTATAATGAGGTTTACAAACTTCAATAAGTTATAAAAAATAAATTGAATATTTCTTTCCAGACTTGTAAAATAAGTCAATAGATGTCTCATATAAAATAAAAATCGGGTAGGTATATCCGATACTCTATCCAGATTGCAATTGAGTTCGGGATGAAACTTTGCAATCATCATAAGGATAGCAGCCAATAATATGGGATTTATAAAAATGGAGGATAATATTAACAATGATTAGTTATTTACTATTGTTTTAACGCCCCGATGGTCTTTTTCCTTATTCAACATTTAAATGATTTTGTGCATAGAAAGAAAAAAAAGGTTTAAAATTACACAAAAGAATATGATAGTAGGTATATAAGTGTAATATATTTATGACATATATTTTGTATAAGGGCATCATACAGAGAAGTTACAAAGGGAAAATGAAAAAAAAAAACATTAATAGCCTGATCTACATGATATATAATATACAAGTGTATAATATAATATAATAACGTGTTTTTATATTTCGTATGACGTAAAAATGTATGAAATTGTATAATACATAGAAAGCAAAAGGAGGTACAAGTTTTTGGATTGTAGATACGTAAAAAGATAATATTAAAAAAATAATTAAACAAAAAAATATGAGAAAATCTCCACTAGCTTAGTCCAGATTTCAAGAGGCATACTACGCATGCGCTAAACGAGAATATTAAGCAATAGTTGTTAGTACATAAATTGAAATGTATGAAAATATTGTCATAGTCACAAACGATTTTACATACTTTATTTTGCACGTCTTATGTGTGCCGTGCGTTGTGTGTGTATTGTCTGGACGAAGCTATTTAGTTTCGACAGTAAATTACATTTTGCACAAATGTACGTTCCATTGATCTCAGAAACAAGACATAAGTTTAAGCAGATATAAGTTATCACCCCCTGAATGCGCCAGGGTTCCTCGATCAGCCCGAGTTTGTAAGGCTTGGACTTTGGATTGATTGAGATGGGTAGAGAAACTCGTGACGTGAATGGGTTATTGTTATCTTGAATAGTTTAAAACACTAATTGTCAACAATGATATTATATTTTTGTGATGAATAATACACTTGTCTAGAAAGGCTTTAATATCTCTAGAGTACTTGAGGTGAACCTTCACAAAACTGCGCTGTAGAAATTAACTCTTATTATTATTATTAAGTTATTGAAAGGCTGTTGTTTTACTGAAAATTTGGTGATAAAGAAGAACAAATAAGGCGTTTGATGTTATTTATATGTTTGACGGGTTGAAAAACATAGAAAGGCAGAATGAATTGCATTATTTGAGATATGACTGTTGGTTGCATTCACGCTGAGTAATTTCTAATATAAAAGAGCAATCACATTCTGAAGAGGACTAAAAATAGGTAAAGATGAAGAATAACATTAAAATATGAAAAATACTAATAATCAAATAATGATATACATACTATTAAAACCGAACACCCTCCACGTTCCATGGAACTCAGAAACATTAGTTTTAGTAGATATAGTTATAACCCCCCACGTTCCATTTATCTTAGAAACTCAAGTTTTAGTAGATAAAGTTATAACCCTCCACGTTTTATTGATCTCAGAAACATAAGTTTTAGTAGATATAGTTATAACCCTCCACGTTCCATTTATCTCAGAAACACAAGTTTTAGTAGATATAGTTATAATTCTCCACGTTCGATTGATCTCAGAAACATAAGTTTTAGTAGATATAGTTTTAACTCTCCACGTTCCATTGATCTCAGAAACATAAGTTTTAGTAGATATAGTTATAACCCTCCACGTTTCATGGAACTCAGAAACATTAGTTTTAGTAGATATAAGTTATAAACCTCAACGTTACATTGAACTCAGAAACATGACACAAGTTTAAGCAGATATACACAGCATCCCCAAAGATGACATTGACCCTTAGTAAAATAAGTCTCAGGGCCACCTTTGCGGAGTTAATATAAATAAAAAAGTAGTACGATTGAAGTGAAGTAAACAGTAAAAAAGTATATATATATATATATAAATTTATCGAAAGAAGCAATCACTTTGTGGCTTGACATTATAATTTAAAAGAAAAATGTTTTTGTTTTAAGCCACTTTATTTTTATATATATTTCTGCATTCGACCGCTTTCGGTTGGACTCAACTTCTTCAGGAATGTACACATATAAACTAAAATCAAAATACAGAGATATCATAATGGAGACAGAGAAAGAGTCAGTCTCTTTTCCTCACTTTCTCTGTCTTAATTATGATATCTCTGTATTTTAATTTTAGTTTATATGTGTAAATTCCTGAAGAAGGTTGAGTCCAACCGAAACCGGTCGAATGCAGAAATATGTATAAAAATAAAGTGGCTTAAAACAAAAACATTTTTATTTTGAATTATTAGCACGAACACTAAATATTAACGATTGAGTAGATAAAGAGAAATGGAACTCAATCTAAAGAATTAATATTAAAAAAAAAGTTCTTTTATGTAATATAGAGTCTAGTAAAAAAGAGTTGCAACTTTCGACAACTTCTTTTTGTTATTATCACAGCTCGAAAAATATTATTATCCCGGTGTAAAAGGCCAATGATTTCAAGTTATAAAAGGCTGCATTCATTTTTTTAATAACAAATATCGCTATTTCAACAAAATATTTTACAAATCGACCCATGTTAATATACCTGGTTACCCGTAGTTCATCTATACAAGAAAATCGCTATAAAATACATTTAGCAAATGAGGTATAAATCACATAAAAAAATAACCATATGCTCAAATAAAGCTGACAACAATTAGAGACAAAATATAAAAACCCAATGGATTCGGAAGGAATAACCCACACGAAATATATTCAAATGTATTTTTAAAGTCGTCCTGTCAGCAAAAAAACAAAATACTAACTGATAAAAACTCATTCGCAACATCTGATAGAGCCAATGCCAATCATCCCCGACATAAATGCTATATATTTACAATGTATTAACATCATATTAACAATGCATGTCTAAATCACATAAGCTACGTGGACGACATGATTCTCCTATCTCTGTCGGTCAAGGGATAATGAATATTATTAGACACGTATGAAGAATACCCTAAGCACCACATTATGATATACAACCCCAAGAAGACAGAACTAACGTATTGAACCGTGAAAAAAAATATCGAGAAGATGCTTCCTTTACACCTTAATGGGATGGAATTACAAACATCAAACCCGAGCGAGGCCGGGTACACATCAGCTAGTTTGAAATGAATAGAAGCAATGAATCATTAAATACACAATAAAATGTGATTGAAGAAAATATTTTAGACCGATTTTTGACAAATAACAACAAATGTCAAAGACCTTGGTGTTGCTATAGTAATGAAAGATTTTAGTTCCACTTGAATAAATGTATACATTTAATTGCCAAGCTGTTACCACTTGCTTCTTTTTAATGGGGCGGATTCAAAAATATATCCCATTAAAACTATATAATACTAGCTGATGTGTACCCGGCCTTGCTCGGGATTTTTCACTTGTCATTAGGGTGCCATAATTGAATTGACAGCGAAAGTAACAATCTCCAAATAAAAAAACATTCATTAGAATATTTTATTTCTTTCTAAACGTTTATTTTTTCAAAATATATCTAAATCATAAAGTAGGCACCTACTCGTATTTTCAATTTTGAAAATATTCTACCCAAAAAAACCTTCTTATTTTAAATATGCAATCTGTGGCTAACCAGAGTGTTATATTCATGGGTTAACCTAAACAAAACATGGCGGGTTCAATGTTTTTCAAACTAATTTTAAAACGTTATAGCAACAGTTTTACATATTGAATTTCATTCAAATTACTTTATAAATCTTCCCGGCACTAATAAAAACAAACTGTGATATTTTAAGCGAAACCGGTCGAAGACAAACAAACAAACAAACTTACATTGATTTTTATATATATAAATAGATGAAGAGTATATTCATTTGAATTTGAATAGATTTGGAAAGACATTAATTTATCAAGTTTTGTGACTGCATGCGTATTCTTTAGTAGCTGCATTCTTGCATATTTGGAATTTCTTTAACTTTTCGTAGAAAACTGGTTATGGCAGGAGATGAGGGATGAGGGATGAGGGATGAGGAATGGACTATGAGGTTATTACACTTTTGTATAGCAGTGTAAAATTTTGCCTATGTATTTAAGTTGTATGCATCATGACGTATTAAACATATCCTCATTTCATTAACTTTGCTTACTGATACTGAATAAACCCTTTATAAACAAAATTTCAATCCTGAGAACTAATGGATTTGCCGACGATCGTCGGATACAAGTTAGTAATATTCTGTTCTCAGTAATAGATTCAGCACTAAATTTCCATCTTCAAGTTTACCAATTAAGGCTGCATTGTTATACGGCTAAATGTTTAATAGCATCCTCAGACTATCCGTAAGAGATATTACGATATTATTCCGACATTATGTAACGTATTATTAATCTGGGATTTGGCGCAGTGTCAACGAACATAGTGCCTTTTCCTCCTTGCAATTTATCTTTGCCAAATAAGATGCTACGAAAAATATTTATGGCAACAAAAAGTACTTTTGTGTGCTCTTAGGAATATCGCTCAATTTTGACAAAAAAGTATAATTTCATTTCATTACTACGATATTATATTTAATGAAAAACAACCAATGTCCATAAAACTCTAAGTATTTTTTTTTTAATTTTGACACCCTCGAAGCCTGCAAGCACTCGACATGAAGCCAAATGCTTTTCATACGACGTCTATAACTTAACGCTGCTAATCAATTAATCACTGCTCAGCTATACGTTCCGGAGTCCAAAGTGCAGCTGATTATCAGCAGTGCCTCCAGAAATCAGATAAAGTTAAAGTCAGATATCTTACATAGAATGTCTACATTAAAATAAAATTAAATAAACAAGGTTTCAAATTTAAAATTAAAATAATTTTTTTCCTACAAAATCAATAAAACAACTACCCTTTTGATTATTTATCAGTTATGATATTGTCAGGCTGATTGTGCAGTCAGCGACCACTCGCTGCAGAACTTTTTGAAGCACTGCAGCGATGTCGATCCAAAGTTTTGTTGAGTAATAGCTGTAACTACCCTCAAATACAGCCAGAAAAAAGTGTGAGAAGAATACAATACGTGCAGGTGGATCGAAAAAGTCGGAGTTGTCTCCGAGAAGACTTGTCATGAACAAGCAGATTAAACATGAGATAAACGCAACATTTTTCATCAACAAAGGTAATTCTTAATAATTTATAAAAAAAAATTCTTTCATCTTATTAGATGGACTGACCGAAGAGATTTTATGGGGTATAAGAGATGGGTGTAAATGAAGCGACGGGTGTGTTCCACGATGAAGTCGTTTCAATTTCTGTCCTCTTTCTCCTATCCAGTTGAAAGTATGGTAGGCTTCTCCAAGAATATGCGCTTTATAAGAGTACGCAGCGGCCATGTTAGAGACAAGCGTGCTCTTAGCAAAAAAGTTTGGAAATAATTTTGGTAGATCTATAGAGAGCACACGTCGCGGTGGGCAGGTTTTGGACATATTTTCAGTATTCTAGTTTTTAATTAATTTTTCATATTTGTGTCATTTACTTTAAAAAATTGCATATTTTCAAAACGTTGTTTAGCATGTACGTACTACATTCCTCTGACATTATTATTTATGTTGTCTTCTAAACAAACAACGCGATTGTATTCGAAACCATTTTCTCATTGCTTTTAACTATATAAAAGATTTTTGATAAAGTTGGGTGTATCGCAAGAGTACGCACTGTATAAATTCGATCGAATCAATTTTTTGTTGTAAAAGTTTTTTCTTTGCTTCAGTGTTCTTCAATTAATTCACAGTTTTTTTCAACTTTAACAGATGACTCGTTGCTCTGCGTCACTGATTACTCCTTTTATATCTAAACTAAAACTAAAGTTCTCAACTAAGCAATTAAAAAATAATTAAATACCACAAAAATGCTGGATTTGTCCTGGGTTCCTGGAACTATGCATTGAGACTAGATGACGGAAACCAATATTTTGGTGGCGTAAAGGTGATAAGTTGAAATCAGAACATACATTTTCATTGGGAATACAAATGCGATGTATGCAGTTGTTAGAATTGCTCTAAATATGGTGCGTACTCTTGCAACACTAGTTTCCAAGAGTACGCAAAATTATTAATCCAGTATATTTATTTTTATTTATTAATGGTACCCATAGTTGTAGCTGAATGTTGGTTCTATTCCAACAAATAAAAAAAATTAAAAAAAAATTATCCTATTGGTAGAAAACATAAGCACAAATTCAAAAAGAGCGTACTCTTAGAACGCCTTAACTCACTATAAAATATAGATTTTGGTGTTCAACAAAAAATAATACCAATAAAGGTTTATTAAAAGTTGGTGTTAAAATATTTTGTTGGACGAGAAGGCACAAGACGATTTGAAAGAAGCTAGGTGTTTTTACCAAGTAATCTCCTTTCTACTTACCGTAGAGAGAAACTGTTTAAGATGAAGATAGATTATCGCCAGAACTATACAAATAAATTACGAGGAAATATTATGAGAAGGAAATAAATATTACAGATTTTTAAAAAATATTTAGGAAATGTTTGTTTCCACATGTATGAAATCTATAATTTTAAAAGTTGCCTTAAAGGCGTATGGGGCAATTTAACATATTTCGTAGATACTTCAAAACTGTTTACTAAAAGGTCAAAATAGGAGAGAACCCCGCTGTTTTTTGCTCGTTATAAACTTGCGATTTAGAAAGGTGTTTTTAGAACACACATAAATAAGTAAAGTGATTTTCCTACTTTAAAGAATATGAATACAATATTTCGGGGTTTACCTAAGTCAGTCTGTATAATTTATGGCAAGTTAGCCAAAGTTAAGGAAATTAACGTAATATTATTCCTGGTCGTTCCCAGATAATAACCATTTAATATTATATTTTTAAAGAAGTCGCATTGAGAATAAAATTCCATCAAATGCGGACATTATTGATAAGATGCGCACTCACTATTTTGTCGATTTGTGTTATATTTAATATTTTTTGAAAAAAATGAGCTGGTAAATCACTGTGTTTGATGTAACAGAGAGTTTGCGTATTGCTGATAAAGGTATAAGGAAGAGGCGACTTGAGCAATATAACCAGGATCCTTAGAAACGTTGAGAAATGTAAAATCATTATTTTCTCTATATTCTGTATTTCATTTATTTTCAAAGTAAAAAATTAAGATGTTTTTAATCATTGAACATAATATAAATAACTCTAGAATGAAAAACGAAACTGAAATAACACACAAAGGAAAAAGGTAACGGTAGCAGTTGGGACTCGAACCCACGATCTCATAGTTTATCCGGGACCTTGCGCTCTAATACATTGAGCTACGGCTACCCCAATCCATCCCGTTATCCTTATCGGTTATCATACGTCGAATTCTAAGAACTGTTAATATCATCGTCAATTAATTAATTATAATATTAGTTTACCTAAACGATTTATATCGAAGGCACTATCTAATGATTACAAATAAATTCAGGTAAAATCTTATATATATAAAAATATATGGGAATTAATTAATTGAAGATGATATTGACAGTTATTAGAAATCGAAGTTTGATAACCGATAAGGATGACGGGACGTTTTGGGGTAGCCGTAGCTCAATTGATTAGAGCGCAAGGTCCCGGATAGGCCATAAAGTCATGTGTTCGAGTTCCAACTGCTACCGTTACCATTTTCTTTTGTATGTCTTTTCGGTTTCATGTTTCATTAAAAATATATTTCAATAAGGTTTAATAAGTTATTAAAAAATTAAAAATTATAAAAAATAAATGGACGAGAAATAATAAATACATTTTGTATTATGTGACAACAACGACCGTAATAAGTTATATTTCTTTAATTATTGTAAAGCGCCCATTGTCACGATTTTTCACTAAAACGGTAATTAAAAAAAATCAAAATAACAAATTTAATATTTTTTATTATTATTATTATATTTAGATATTTTATAACCAGACCCGGATTAATTTTAGAGCGAAATATAAAAATGAAATATTATTCGTGAATTGAATTTATCCCAAAATCACAGTACCCATCTGCTTAAAAATAACCTGTGACCTCTTTGGAAAAGAAGTGGGCGATGGGAATAGGGGGTAGCGGAGGGTGTGGGCGAGGGATGACCCCATTTTTCAATAGCGTTAGCCCAGAAATCCCCCGCAAACTTTCGGAGACAAAATGATTCACGGCAAGTGTACAAGTAAAACGCCTGATGACCCCTTTCCGCCTGCACCGAGAGTCGAGTTCGATTAGAATTTATTACAAATTTACACGAAAGAGATATTCAGGGAAACCGATCAATATATGGAAACATTATTGAGAATACCGGATGATATTCCAAGATTTAGTCCCGCACTAAGCGATTCATAGCAGTAAGATAGAGTGTTAAAAAAATACACGAGAAAACTAGCTTACAAGTCGGGAGAACATCGGAATCGTCGTGACTATGCAGAAAGACTTACTCATTTTAGAGAAGTTTCACTCACCAAAATAACATATATATCTCATATAATTTCTGTATTTAAAATCCCAAACAAAATGTATGACTCATCGTTAATTGAGCAACTTAATCTTAATATAAGGCCAACATTTGGCGAAGTTTATAACTTTAAAAAAGGCGAGGCTTATAACTTTTAGTACAAACTTAATAGCATCTCTGATATATATATTTTTTTAATTTATGAATTAAAAAAAGTAAAGTGAAAATAAAACAATAACTTTGTTTATAACCACGAGAATTTTATTTAATTTTATTACGACCGACCGGTTTCGCTTAACATAAGCATCTTCAGGGTACAAAAATTAAACTGATCAAAAATACATAGTGTGTGTTTATATATACAAAATAGAATAAGACAGAACATAACATAGAACAAAGAAAAAATGAGAAAGCATGAAATAGAAATCTGACATAATAACCGAGCGAAAGAGACAGAAGTGTACATAATGGAATACCAAGGAATAACTGAACAGGTGATTATGGGATGGGAAATTTTACGAGATTATAGGGAATATACCTAATATTGGGCTATTGGACACATTTAGTTGATTATTAAGAATTTTATTTTTGGTTTTAACAGCTTTCTTTATTTCTAGTGATTCTAAATTATTTAATCTGTTTCCATGACCATTTTTATGAAGAATATTAGCCCCGGTCCTTTGAATGAAGATGCTTATGTTAAGCGAAACCGGTCGGTCTTAATAAAATTAAGTAAAATTCTCGTGGTTATAAACAAAGTTATTGTTTTATTTTCATTAAATATGTCTAACCACAAAGTGACTGCTTTCTATAAAAAAAAAAGTAAAGTGTAAATATGCATGTTACCTATTATGTATTTTATGAATTTTAGATTTATATAATTTATTAAGAACACATTTCAGAGAAAATCAATTAAAATGTATAAAAAATCAATTCCTATAAGGACTATATTGCGGTAATGTAATAACGTTCGCCGATTGGGGCGCTGGTGTAGCATGTTGTCATCAAATGGCAGGAACTGCGCGCATTGTCATTAAATATTATTTGGAATAATTAATAATAATAATAATAACGATAAAGGCTTACAACAATAATAATAATAGTGACAAAGGTTAATAATTATAATAAATAAATAATAATTACAAAAATAATAATAACGCGAGTAAATAAAATAATAATAATCAAAATAATTAAATTAATAATACTGACAAATTTTAATAATAATAATAATGATAAAGGTAAATAATGATAATAATAATCAAAATAATAATAATAATGATAAAGGATAATATAGAAATAATTATTAATAAAAATGTAATTACTATTATTAAAAAAAAATATTATAAAAACGATGGAGATTAATAATATTAATAATTACAAAAAAAGTACATGTAATAATAATAATGATTAATACAATAAAAAATACAATTATTATTAACCTTTCCTTGCCGGTGCTGTCAACTGAGTTGACATATATCTAATTATATAATAAACGCAGAGTTCATGTTTGGGATATTACTCCGTAATACATTGTTTATTTATTGGATAAAATAATTACGATATAATAAGTTTTTATTGAACGCCACAGAAAAAAATATTTTTGTCGAAAAATTGGGAAAAAACGTATTTCTGCGTACGTTACTGACCTGCCGAGTGGTGCGGAGTGAGCAAGAGGGGTGTGGGGTTTCGCTCGGCGTACCACGATGCTCGGTCGTCAGTAGTAGCCGACGGTCTGCCGGTAGTAATAAACGTACATATATATATATATATAATGTACATGTACGTGTGTAGTGAATGAAAAATGATTGCCATAAGTAATAAATGTAACCTATTCATGTTTGTACAACATAGAAAACACTAATATCTAAATGTGTATACTGTACACTGAGTGTCCAGCAACGGAGTTCGCAGAATTTTCTAGAACCGCAAGGGAATGGTTAAAGCGTAGTGCCACTGGTAAATGTGAAACTTTTTCATTCAGTGGACAATGTGAACATGCCAGCTCCTTTAGAACATTTTGGTAATCGAATCCGTATTAGTGTCAAAAGCGTGTCGTGTTTTACACCAATAATAACGGATGATCCCAAATATCTCGAGGTTCTTTAAAAAAAAAATCGTTTAAATTTTTGGTTAAATTAATTCATAAAAGCCCACTCGTGTCAAGTTTCACCACGAATTGGATACCGGTTGAAGTCGTAATTCCAAAATGCTTGAATAAATTATCATGTGTGTAATTACCGTAATCAGCCCATGCAAATGTGAATTAATATTGTAATGAATTTTGCTGCTGGAGTATTCCGTGCACTGTCGGCTAACGAGGCATCACTTCTCATCATTATGTCGGTTTCATCAAATACTGTAGAATAGATAATACGCCCAGCTTCGTCAAAATACTGACCACGTGCAACACTAGCGCGTCTAGCGGTGCGCGTTATTACATTGCCGCAATATAGTCTGCTTCCGAATTTCATATTTTTTACAGTAACTCTCTCAAATAATTTCCCTCAAGGCCTATATTATCTTCGGGGATGCCGTGTCGAGGGTATTTTAGAGGATCGAAAGGAGTGAACTTGGGTCTTGAAGAGATCCATGTTGTAGGAGGGAGGAAAAACGGAGGCCGGTAGATTATTCCACAGCCGAGCTGTTGAACACGAGAACAAGTCGTAGAAGCGACCCGTTTTCTTGTGACAAATGTCAACCGTGTGCAAATGTTGGGCGTATTTTCCAACTATGCACCGGTGCCAAAGTAATCAATGACGCTAGTTCCTCAGAGCATCTTTCATTAAACTACCGGTAGAATAAAGTTAGCATTCCCCCCTGACGTCTGTGCTCCAAAGATTGCAATCCGTTTGTTATGATAGGCGAATCTATCAAACGGACCGCCTGTTTCTGCAGAGTCAAGGGTATTTTTTTTATTTTGTGGCTCCCGACCAGAGGCTGCTGCCAAATTCTACAGTGGGTCGCACTATTTTTTACAGAATCAGCAGTTGTGTACTATTAAAGTATCTGCGGGCTCTGTACAATACGCTTAGCTTATGAGAGGCTAGGAGGAGCCAGAAAGTATTGCCCCAAATAATAATAATTGAATATATGATTCTATGGTAATTTATAAACAAAATATAGAAAATATTGATGGATATGTTATAATTTCTTTAAATAATGTTAAGACTAGATTTATGTTGGATTATAGGAAAATTTGGGGGATGTTTGCAGTGACGGTTATTAATAATGTATAGATATTTAAATATTCGCATAAATAAAGAAAAATAGTATTAAGAAATGTGATACATTAAGAGGAATGGCTGCGCGGGCTGTTTAAAATAAAACTTAATTTTGTATTTGTAATAAAATAAATAAATTATAATGAGTTATAAAAGTAAAAATTAAAAAGTGTTTAAATCAGCATCATAACGGGCTTAAATTCAAACTAAAAACAACTAATTTACTTTGAAACACACAGCTGCCGTACATAATTTAAAATATCGACCCGGAAAAACGTTTTTTGTAAGATGATTTATTTTTAATTTATGAGTTCATTTTTACATCTTCTAAAATCTTGAGAAATCGATTTCTTTAATGGCCTATATTTCGTAATTCTAACTAACTAACTAACTAACCATCACGCCGTTTCCCCACAGGGGTAGGCAGAGAGGACGGACCGCCAAACAACTCGATCTTGGCATACACTTCTTGATTCATTCATATTCATACATCGTCTCATACATTCTCTTTTATTATTCCGACTTCTAACATGGCCCGACTCAAGTATTTGATTCACTTGATCGTGCCATGTCTTCCTCGGGCGTCCCCGGC